>JAOWBB010011941.1:0-66560 GCA_028565995.1 Ricinus marginatus
CTGCCGTGATAAAATTAATATAAAAAAGGATTTTTTAATAAAAGGATTTTACGGGGAAATTTAGTTAAAAACGGAAAAATTGTCTTTCTTGCAAAGTCTTTCCTTTTCATACTGCCAATATCGATGTAATTCGATGCCCCCCGACAGAAGCAAAATCAGGGTGAATTTTCTAAGTTTGACTAATAATCGCGTAATTGAAAAATCAAGCAAGTTTTTGAGATTTGTGAAAAGGCTCCGTCGTGAAAAGGGTTCAGTTTTAGTCATCCGTTGAGTTCATTCCAGCGTTCCGGCAAGGAAAACTAAGAAAGAGAGTGGAAAAGATCTCTGGAAGATCCAGGCTTAAGGAAAATTGAGAAAAATAAAATCGTTTGTATAATTTTTAAATAGATTTTAAAGTTTCATTATAATTACGACAGAGATTTGTCGCGGGATTTCTAAAAACAAAACGCTCCGCAGGAATTTCCCGTTGACTTAAGCAACTTTAGCTATATACGGCGAACTTGTCGATCTTCGACACATCTGTATTAAAAGATAATCTGGCTTGATCGGCTCCGTGCCGTGCGTGCTGCCATGTGTCGGGCAAAGAGAAAACACGGATTGGGTTCTTTCGATGCGGTTAAAGTCATGCTGTGGGTGGAACGAAACCGTGTCCAGCAACGCCGATGGAAGTTGAGAAACCACCCAGAAAAATATCCTAAGATGCTGAGCACGAAGAAGAAAGAACACGCGAAAGGCATGGAACGGCAAATCTCGGATCAGCACGTTTGGACGGTCTTTTCTTCGATGAAGCTAATAAAGGAAACTCTGCCATTCATTGTTCAAAGACAATCGATTCTAGAAAAAATTGAGCATGATGCTAAATGACGTTGGCCGGACATTACAATCATGTGAACATATTGCAAAAGCTCTTCAGCAGAGGAAATCCTTCAAAAAATAAGTAATTTTACTTGCAGGAGATACTTATACATCAAAGGAGGGATTTCACCCATATGCAGTAAGCCTTCAGACTGACATTTACAGAAGGACCTGTTGCTCTCGAAACGTGATTCGATTAATGCCCAAGTTTAAAATCTTATGCCAAATATTCTTTAAGTCGATGGGAGCGAATAACCAGCAGCAAGGTTCTCGTAAAGCGAAAATCTTTCGCGTCCGGACGAATGTCTTTCCCTGATCGAGGAGCTGGACCGCACATCTCCATGCCCTCGGAAGGATTGCCAAATTCTGTCCAGGAAAATTGTCGGTTTCGACGATGTCTGCGTTAGCTGCAGCCTCCCGTTGAAGTCTCCGCCCCTGATCAGGTACATCTTTTTCCTTTTTTTGGCATTTCTGGTTCCAAAATTAGATGCATTATCTATGGGCCCAACCCCAAAAAATCTTATTTTACAATTTAAAATGTAATTCCATTGCAAAACTCCCTCTTCGAGAGGATCATCGAGTTTAATGCGAAGTTTTTCCACTTTCCCAACGCAGACGGTCTTCTGCAGTTATGAACTGCGCGTTGTCACCCTCGGGTCGAACTGCCAGTCGAGCCCGCAATAAGGACATTGCGTTTGCCGTAAGGTGCGGAAACCGGAAGTCTCCTAAGCGAAATTCCCGGGCCCAAGATCGTTTGGCGGTTGCTTTCGTGATGCAAAAGCTTTCGTGACAACGGTTTTTACTCTCCGTCCAGACTAATTACACTTCACATGATTCACGGCAAAAGCTCTTGCGGGGATTCCACACTCCGATTTCCTCGCGGGAAACGATCTAAAGCTGCTTTGATAGGAGAAATGAAAAATGAAAGCTAAAAGAAAAGAAAGAGGGATTTCAGGGAAGGGAAAAAGAGCCTTTTTCATCCACTGCACAAGAAACCGTTCTACGGGATAAGTTCCTTTCATAGAAGAACGATAAAGTTAAATATGTTAATTATTTGTTTGCTGCAAGAAAGTACACGTGAAAGATTTCGAAAATTAATCCAACGAAAAGAACCGTCACTTTATAATATCGCGTCACTATCCCTCGCCATTCTCTCCTTAATACCAGTTTCATTATGTAAAACCACTTACTATAAAAATTAGATAAATATTGTTGCATTATATTACACGTACTTGCTAGAAAGAACAAAACTTGCTGTTGAAATTAAGAATCGATAACGGTTCATTTCTTGAGAGTAAATAGGGATTAAGACATGGTTTTTGCGTTAAATAATGAAAACAGAGCTGTAACCAATGTTTGCGACTTTTGGGGAAATGTTGAAATTGCCAGTGGAAATTTAATTTTATAACGTAAGGGCTGGCTCCTGTTTTTCGGCTTTCTGAACGCCCTGCAGCAGACAATACCCACTGCGTTATGCTCGGAAAGATACCTTTTAATCCGTAAAAAATCCCAATCAATTGCCAAGCTGAAAAGCAATCAAAGTGTGATCAATTCCCAATATTTTATTGCCAATCGGATTTGAATTTAAGTAATGTGATTAGGAAAAGGGATAAAAAGGAATCAAAGGTAAAAAGTGAAGAGAGGGAAAAATCAAGACAAAAAAAAAAAATTTACTTTCCTTTGACTTTCTCATTTTAAAAAGCTTTTTTTTTTTTTTTTTTTTTTTTTTAAAAAAATTCCTGCAGAGGAAAAATTGGTTTACCTTTTTCTCTCGTTCTCTGATAAAGGTTAAGTAAGGCCTCTGGAGCTCATTTAAGGGTAACCTAACTTAGCATGCGCGGTGCATCGACAACTTTATATTTTACCGTGAATGGATGAAAACCTAGAAAATTCAAATTTTCACTCGATGGCTAACCCATCTCGGGAACGGTCCCCAGTCCTTCCAAATTCCGGTAAATGGAAAATTTCCCCCGTCCGAGAAGAATAAAGCCGTCTCAAAGCGAAAACCAAACCGCACGTCATCTCCCAGGTACGCCCTGTTGCTTTGGTCATCTCCAGATTCCTTCGCAAAAGCGAAACGAACACTTCAAAAGGTTCGGCGGACCCCGAGAAAGGTTTTGAAGTTGAGTGGTCAATGAAGGGAGGAAAAAGCTGAATATTTTACTATTCGGTGAATTTTTTCGAAAAAAAAATAAAATAAAATAAAGTAAAATCATAAACCGATCCTTTGACAAAAGAAAAATCTCAATCTTTGAACCTGCCTTCTCCCTGCTGCGAAGGAGATTTGAATCGCAAAACTCCGGTTTGAAATTCTTTGGCGACGGAAAAGGCATCACAAAAGGGAACTGTTTGCTTGGAATTGAGAAGAAACCCGTGCAAATCGGGGAGGAAAATGGAAAAGTTACGTTTAAAAAAAAAAAAAAATATTTCTTTACTTTCCCAACTGAGGAAAAGAAGTCCATTTTGGGTACCTTTCGCCGCAGCAAGTTTCCCTTCGGTCCCTCGAAATAAATGCTCCGGGGGATGCGTTTGACCTGCGGGCATTTCGAGTACCTGAGGGGGTTGATCATCGCAGGGTGGCTGCGCGAGCCTCTCGGACGTGGTCGAAACGAAGTGGATGTAAATCACGTCTGCAATAACCGCCGAAAGGTGCCCTCCGAAGGGGTCATTCCCCACGTAAGGCGAATCAGATAAAAATCATTAATTCATTCGGATGGACGTGAAGTTGAATTCCGGGAGCTTTGCGCAACACGCCCCGGTCTCTTACGTGCAATTAATCAAATGGTGAAAATGCACAATTGCCGGCCGGGATTTGCGCATTAATTTAAATTTTCCCCAAATCTCATTCGCTTTTAAGCTGTTTCCCCGCGAAAAAGGTTTCCTCGACCCGGGGGCGTTTGAAACTGAGAAAAGTCCCGGATCGCAGTTGCCTTCGGCGAGAGAATACATGGGAGCAGCACCCGAGATGGTCGTGTCGATTGGCTTTGCTTGGAGGGCGTCCTGCCGTGATTTACGTGGTAAACAAATTGCGTTCTGCCCCGCGAATGATTCCGGCGGCGTGCGGTCCGGAGAAGGCTGCAGCGGTTGCCGGACAGTTAAAGTTTTCCAGTCGAAACCAGTTTGTAAAAAGGAAGTGTTTTGCACTCGAAATGTTATTGCAGAGGCTTTCGATGTAATCGTCAAACAAAATATGGAACATGAAAATTTTTCGGTATCGATTGGACAGCATCCGCAGCCAAATATTTATTTTATGACGGGGTGAAGCAATATGAAACAATACGGTTCCCTTAGGACCGTAAAGGCGGGGAGAAAATTCGCCTTGTGAAAAGATAGTGTTTGCCCTTTATATGTATTTATCCACGTGACGAGAAGTAAACAGGTACGTGAAAATGGCCGTCGTCAAAAATGGGTTCGTCCTGGAAAGCTTGCCGAAGATGCCGAACCACATTGGGAGGGCACGAATGAGAGAATGTGCATGATCATTATAAGAATATGATAAATTATTTCTCCACGACCCCGGACATTTTAAGACAAGCTTTGTCTTTGCACTTTTATTAAAAATACAGGAGCAATTTGTGACAAGAACATGAAACACTGCGTTGAGATGCAAAGGCAGGGAAATATTCATTTGTAGGTTAAATATCTTATGCAGCAGGGGTGGAAAATACGTAACACTTGAAACGCAAGTAATTTTCTATAATGTCACGCCAAATAATAATTCTCTACATCCATAATTTCCTTCGATTTAACTTTTATTCAGAGTAAAAGGTTATGCATTTGTGGTGAAACGCATCGCCAAACTTTTCTGCTTCTCTTAACCGTAAGAATTGAAGATTCCATTAATGTAATTATGCAAATACTAAATATAATCAACCGGTGGGGAAGATTCGATTCTGTACATAAATTGCGACCCACGATTTGACTGATGCCATTTTGTAGATGTATTTGCATGAAGGGAACATTGCATCAAATTTCCTGCCGCTTTAAACATTCCCATCGGAACACCATTTGCCGACCCCGTTTATGTTATACGGCAAAGCGTTTTTTCAGAGCTTTTTCTGTTGATCGCGGCATTAACGCGTTTACCATGCATGTGACATATTCCAAAATTCGTGGATAACGCGGATAAAGACGCATCAAAATCTCTTTCGATCGTAAGCTCGGGCCCGGAAGAATCAAAGTCGAAAATTCGAAGGGACACGTTGGAAATTTTATTGCGGAATCTTGGACTTTTCTAAACGATTAAGTTCCCGTTTTCCAGAATTAAATTGCTTTCTGCCAGACGAAAGATGAGGAAAAACCGCAGAATTCCATTTATGCGGTGAACGCACTAAAATGGTAACTTTCCACGGCCGCAGCATCCACGGCAGAATCATTATCTGCTGCGAGGGTGGCAGCCCTTTAATCAACTTGGTGCCTTTCGAACATGGAAATTTTATTATGAAAGATTTCCATTAATCTCGAAATCGGGGGGGAGGAATCTCCCGCTCGTGCAATAAAAATGAAATCGGACGCACCACTGTTTCATATGTCCGCAGAACGGAAAAAGAACGAAACACTGACAAAGATTAACGTAAGTGTGGCCGATGCATTGCTTGGGATAGATTTTAGTTGTGTAAGTTCTAAATTAAATTTTTGGTTATCGATGAAAAAGTGAAAATATGCCTTTTCTTCGCCCGTGCCATCATTTATATAACAGAGGTCAGAGGAAAATGCTTGCCGTTCGTATAACTTTTCAATTTTCCACCATTAGTTATATCGGCCGTGTACTTCCTTAAATTTACTTCGCATTGGATCGTTAGAACCTTTTCATCTAAACGCTTTCGAATTCTGGAAGTTCGTCATTGAATTCGACACCGATGCAAAAGCCATAATTTTTGATGTAAATGAAATTAATAAAATGCAGATGGAGAGAGGTTTATGAACGGGGAAAATTTTCCCTTTTTCCATCTATGGCCTCACTCAAGTCATTTTTGATCCGAATTTAAGGCACCGAGACTTTTGCGTCAAAGAAGTGGATCGAAAACGCGGAGCTTAATGCATCTCCAAGGGATGACTGCTCAAAGAAAGCCGAAAGTTTTTCGAAAAAGTTTTTTTTCAAATCCAGAGCTTAACAATGATTCATCCACCCTCTTCCATCCCCCGATACAATAAGTTTCCACTTATCTCAGGCGAAGCACAATGATTGTGTAAACAGCAGAAATTGTTAAGGCACAGACAGCTGTTAACAATGCAAATAAGGATTTCGTCCAAGATTTCCAGCAGACAACTCTTTC
This sequence comes from Ricinus marginatus, assembly GCA_028565995.1. NCBI lineage: Eukaryota > Metazoa > Arthropoda > Insecta > Psocodea > Ricinidae > Ricinus > Ricinus marginatus. The sequence goes on from JAOWBB010011941.1 coordinate 6,132, forward strand.
AGGAGCTCCCTTCCATTGCAAATGGATTAAGCTGCACTTTGCTTCACTTCGGTCCGGAGCGACCTCTCGAAAATGCTTGGAAAATATGGCAATCCCGCGTTAAAAGCGTTCGGAAAATCCTCCGCGATTTCCAGCACGTTTGGCGAAACGTTCGGGAGGCGAGTCCGAAAATTATCTCTTCGAAATTTCACCCACGTCCGAGGCTTTCACGAAATGCGGAAAGTTGCGAGTTTTCTTACCTTGCCATGAGCATGATGCGATGGGCATAGACGGGCACCTCATCCCTGCCGAGTAGAAACACGATATCCGCCGACTCGTGGTCCTCCGCCAACCTTTGCAGATCCTCCAGAAGCTGGGAAACTCCCGTGAGATTTTTATCCGGAAAATGGGAGGCTGCAACGCGGCTTCCCATACTTCACCCAGTTGAGACCTGAGAAAGTTTCGCGGAGTCGGATTAGTACAAAAACTTTCCCGGAGAATAATAATGCAAAATTTTTTTTTTTTTTTCTCTCATGGCGAATGAAACGAAATATATAAAGTTCGAACAACAATGTCCATTAATTAAATATTTGCGGGCGCCGTCCGGGTCGAACATGTTATGTATCAAGCTCTGCGCATTGCCAGGGAACCGTCAGATATTTCGGATGAACGATGCAAATAACCTCATTGCGAGAATAAAAATAAGATATTTATTCGTGTTGGAGCTGGTTACGGGGTACCGACGAAAGGAGAAATATGAGTTGCAGTTGCCGGTTAAAAGTACAACACGCCATGTACACAAATTACTTTTTCTCTATCTAAACAAACGAATCTCTTCCATATTGAAAGGAATTTATTTGTAGCAACGATGAACCGCGGTTAAAATTCCCTCCATTAAACGCTTCCCGTGCCATGGGCATGGAACAAATTCGAAAGAGAATATTATCTTGTTAGCCTCAGTTGCGAGGAAGGCATTATATACATAATATTGCCCTCTAGGACCGAGAATATTTCGGTTGCATTTAAACGCGTCCCGACGAACTTATAACCGTAATTATCTTAAATTCAGTTTTGGAAAACGCTTTCGGTTCAATCATTTTCCATATTTGTGCGACACAGCTTTTGGGGAGCGAATTTTGCTTGCACGCTGCCGAGCTCAGCGCGCGTCCGGAGGAACGGAATACGTTCCTGGGGTGGGTCGTCCCGGAGCGAACGGGTTGACCGAACGGAAGCGAAGAGACTCCGGAAAATTTTCAAAAATTGGTTCGAATGGTGAATTCCCGACGATTCCGGCTGGAAATGGAACTTTTTACGGCGGAAGCTGAGGGAAGCGGTTCCCGGATAAATCTCGGGACTGAAACTGAGATTGAAGCAGTTAAAAGGTTCATTATATGATGGAATAATTGAATTAAGCTTTAAAATATCTCAATAATTACAGCAACAGGTTAGAAGTTTCCAACAGCGCGCTCAAAATGACGAAATTTTCAATTAGCTCATATTATTGAAAACCGATCGAACAACCGGTGCAAATTCTGCCACGTTATACATAACAATTGTTGTTGAGGTATGCGTAAGGTACCGCAGGGTTTCCGGCTCCAACCATTGCCGTCTTTTGCCTTCGAGAGAGCAATTTGGCGGTGTAAATTTACATTTCTGCAAACCTTTTTTTTTTCTCAGGTTTTATTCAGCTTCATAGGATTACGTACTTAATCGAAAACTCGTGCTAATTGAACTTTCCTGAATGTTTATGCAATAACGAAAGCCAAACGGAGAATGTTGCTTTCCAATGTCGGTCTTTCGACCGACTGCAGCGGTGACGGACGTGACGGAACATTTCGATATTCCGATTTACGGTGATGGTCGCCGCAGGAGAATCCGCAGGTTTGCCCGTTCGCGGATCTCGATTCAGAAATTGGGGAAAAAAAGCACATCGCTCTTTGTTTTTGAAAATTTCCAGTCGCGACAACTCGTCCGCCATGCAAGAGATTTCGCCCCCCCCCCCCCCTCCCACATCGAACGGCAGCAGAACGTCGGAAACCGGAAACCTCGGAGGTTGGCCACCCTGCGGGAAGAACACGCGAAACAAGTCCGATGAGGTGCTCGAACTCGAAACAAAACAAAACAATTTCGACTTTTCAACCGAAAGCGCAAACTTGAAATCGTCCAAAATATTTCAAATTCATTCGCACCCGAAACGACCTCTCCGCGATCCCCCGAACTCCTCAGCAGCAGCATTTACACCGACAGCCAATTGTCCCAATCCTTTCATTCGAATTCTTGCTTTCGATTCCGGTTTTTGGATTTCCCCGCAGGAGTTTGAGAGACGAAAATACCTATTCATAACGGTTCAGTAGACGGCAATGGCATTAGCGTTACCTCCAATAACGACTAAATGATGATGCCCGGCTCGGATTGAAGCAGATTCAAAGAGGATCTTTTCCTAACCCGGGCTTTAATCTTATTTTCCAAACGGTTCTTTTATTTTTTTCTTAATCGATTCAAAATTTTCTCCACGCGAAAGATTTCGACGTTACGCCGACGGCTCTGCAGCCGGCACAAAAGCAGACGCTCTCCTTAACCGTCAGGGAAAGGCTTTCTTCCTCAAAACATTCACTCCGCGAAGTCGAACTCCGGGCTCTCGCAAATTTCAACACAGACAAAACTTGAGGTTTTTCACATAAAAACGTTGGATCACCCGACGGGAAGGAATCCGCGCGAAGGAAAAGCGGATTTTCCGCCGGGGGCCGCGGACGATCCCGATTCTAGCAGCGATGCGGACACCTTTCGCCGCTCTCGAAGGACGCGTCGGTTGCACCACCGAAACGTAAATAAATCGGCGGACGAGTCATTTACCGGAAAATCCGCGAAGCGACGCGGTGAAAAATGTCCGCGGAAGGAAAACGGCTCGCTCTCGCCCTCGTGACACGTTCGATATGCAGATCTCACAAGGTTAATCACGTTCATTACCTGTCCGAATGTATCCGTAACCGAACGCGGCTCCATTCAGCAGCGAGCAGAAGACACGTCGGCAGGGCTGACAACCTCGCGGGGGGGGGATCCGGACTCCGCCTCGTGGTTATTTGGGGCCTCGGCGTGAGGGAAGCGAATGTTTTCGCCCGACTTCTTATTTTGCCGTCCAACTGGTTGACCTTGAAAAATCTGGATTTGCCGCATCGTAATTGACCATAGTACAGGTTGAGTGATACAGATCGCTCTGCGGCTCCTCCACTTTCGACTGCGGAATGGCGACTTTTGCGAATTTCGCACCTCCTCTTACGCTTCCCATTTTTGCGCGACGTTCCTCGTCGTCCGGCAGCCCCGCGATTTTGGAAAGCAAGCAATTCCTCCTTCCGCCGTTTGTTATTGTTAAGCCCGAGCTATCCTGGAGAAATTAATTCCAGCTCCATTTTTCTGCCCCCGCTTTTGCGAAACGTCTCCAATATTTGGCGGAATCCTCCTCAAAGGCGAGCTTCCGTCAAAGAATCCCTTTGCGGGGGGGGTTTCCGTTCCCTCTGACGAAAATTTCCCGGGTAAATGACGGGAGATTGCGTTCGCAGACTCGAAAGAGCTTCGGGGCCCTATTTAATGGAAAGTGCTCGTTCCTCAAATGCAAAAACATTTCTCGTCCGATCGAATTTCCTGTCGCCGGCCCCATTTCGAGAGGTGCGCGCAGAATCTGACTGCAAAACTGATTTTTAGTCTCCTTTCAACTGAATCGAAGCGCGCCTCCCGCAGCCCAAGAGAAAGAAACGGCATCTCAAAAACAGGCATGCACTTTCCCGACGGGGAAACCGCCGCTGCGGCAGGACGAAATCCTCTTCCTCCTCGCGGAGGCGACAGCGGATACAGTCACGCCGCGATCCATCTCGATCGTTTGCCGCAAAGCGTGCTCCTGGAGAGGCACGTCCAGAGCCGTTCCGGGCGACGAGGTGTCGCAATTCGGAGCGCAGAAACAACGATTTAACCAATCCTGCGCCTTCCTTGAATATTTATACAGGCCGGCGAGGAGGAAATATCGCGGGTTGCTTGATTTAAAACCGTCCGAGTGTCTCTTGCGGACGCGTTCGTGCCGTCTGCAGAGCCGTGCCAATCGAGCCGACGTGCTGCAGCCACTTTGTCGCTCTCGCGAGGTTGTGACGCCGTTCTCATCCTGGTTTCGACTTCGCAAGCGGGAACGGGATATTAAATTTTGCCTTTTTCATTTTGCCCCGCTGCGAAAGATTCGAAACCAAAAAAAGGGAAAAATATTCGGAAGTTATCCAGCGGGAGACTGATTTATAATGCACGATTCGCACAAAACCCATTCTTGTTTCAAACGTGAAAATCATATATCACGGGATAAAGCCATGAAAAGCGTTCCAGTAAAATGATTTATTCGTCCGGATACCGGCGGAAATTGTGCACATCCTCGTTAATGGTATATGAAACCTTATCCCCCGAGATCTGCAACCATTAATGCATCGGGGCGGTCCTCAGGTTTTTGCAATCTCGGCATCGCGTTTCCATGCACCAAGACCGAAAGCTCCGATTTCGACGAGAGGTGGCCTCTGCTTCATCTTCGGAAGATCTCCGTTCAGGTACGATCCGGAAATTCCCCCCGTCTTACTCAATGTACGAATTGCTTTCCTGTTCCCGATAGCTTCGGCCGCGGAAACGGCTGCCCTGCCGGATTGCGGCAAAATTTCGTTCCCGGGCGCGACAGCGCCCTCATGCACGAATTAATTTGCAATTTCTGCCGGATCTTAATTAAGACTTTTTTTTTTCTTAAAACCCGGAATGTATTTATACAGTCCGCATAAGATTTATTCATGTATGACGGGAAATGCGAGGCGACTGCCGGAGCATGAAAAATATTGAAGAAGTTATTATAAAGCTCTCTTTTATGAGAATCAGCTTTCGCCTCGGTTGTAAAAGTTGAAATTGCCCCGGGGGCCGCGTTTCCCGGGTTTTTCGAGCTTTCAACTTTTCGCGAGAGAGAGAGGCTGAAAGCTCGAGGTCTCCGGGATGCCTCCGCGCTCGGAAAACGGAGCTTTTCGCGGGGATTCATTTTGCCATTTGCCGGGGCGGCAAACGGGACTCTCGCGGCTGCCACCTTAAAAGACAAAATATCGAAATGCATCAAAATCCGTCGGAGTGAAAAAGCCCCGGGAAGTTATCCCATAAAATGAAACCGATCGGATCGCCGAATCCAAATGGCATAATGGTAATAACTATAATTTTATTGCCCGCGCGAAACAGAGGGAATTGGAATTTAAAAAGGGAAATTATGTGAAATATCGTAAAAAACCATTTCCCAGGATCCCGCTGGAAATTTGAAATATATGGATTGCTGCTCCGGAAAAGGGAGAATGCCGCTGTCGATCCGTCAGAAATCGAAAACGTGCACCGTCAGCCGGGGGGGGGGGGGGGTCACCGAATTGCGAATCCTTTTTCGGATTTTCTGCTTCCTTCCGCTTCCTCCGGCTACTTCCCTCGTTCCCGAAGAATCGGTTTAAGGTATCTCGCGACGCTAAACGTGGTTAATCCCGCAAGCCTTCGGGTTCGCCTCATTTCCGTTTTCCCTGCTCCCCGCCGCTCCTTCGCAGCCTTTTCCGACAGCTCTTCTATCAATTAATCGATTTCCCGTCCCTTCTTTCCTTTGTTTTCCCTCGTTCCGAACAATTTCCCAGGCATTTTATCCCGTCCCGCCGGAGCGATGCAGATCGTCGTCGTCAGCGGGAAATCTTTCCCGCCCCGTTGAATTTCGATCCAGCTCGAACTCGAATCGAACGCGGGGGGATCGCGTGAAATTTTCGCTCCTCGGCAGCGGTCCTGCTGGCCGACTTCCTTTCGTCGCATCCGACATTTCAAAGTGATAAATTCGGTGCCGTTCGGATGAAGGAATTTCGGTTTTTTTCTTTCTTTCTTAACTTCTGCGGAAAAAGGGAAAACCGCTGGAGAATAAAGCATGTGGCTCTAAAGTGAATTAATTTATGAACCCCCTCGTTCCGCTGACGTTTCATTCTCCAGCTCCATTTATCCCCGGAAAATGTTCCGCTTAAGCCCCTTCACCAATGGTTTTGGTCGCCCAACCCGCTCTTCTGCGCGGCAGGTAGCTCCGAGACCGTTCGAAGCATGCGACGAACGTCGGAAAGGGCATCACTTCATTAGGTGCATCGCTTTGCCCCGTTGTTTTCTAAAATCCGAAAAAGCTTAAATGGAATAAAATCACCTTTCAGCTTTTTAATGTGGTGCATTTAGGGGGTGGCGTTCTTTGTCGAACGGATCTCTGCCCGCCCTTGCGTGAACGGATGGGAAATTATGAATAAAACATCAGATGGTAACAACCGAAACTTGTATCTCCCCGAGTCTGGAAAAGGTTTTTCCAACATCCGGAAATCGTTAAGAGATAGCGAAAGAACTTCGAACGGGATTAGGTTCGAATAATTTCAAATTGATGTTGCATAATGAAACGAGATCCTCATCTTAGATATAAATGAGGAATGAGGGGGTGGCGCCCTGATTTTTAATATGCGAATTTATAAAAATCCGAGGAAAAAGCAATTTGCTGCCATAAGGGATGAAAGTTATTTTATTTAAAGCAAACTTTAATTCCGAACTTTCTTCCGGACCTGTTCTCCGGCTCGCAGCCAGGTTCTTTCCGTCTCCTGACGGACAAAATGAAAGTGGACTCGCTTCGTCTGCAGTTGACGCAGCGCGTTTCTTGCGCGGGAAAAAGAAAGGTGAAAGCTTTCAACGCGGGAGGAAACACTTCAGCGAAAAGGAAAAAAAGGGATTAGCCTCGCACGGACGAGGAAAAGTTGATACGCGAAAGCCGCGGGGGCCGCGCCCCCCCCCCCCCCGAGAGGCCCCCGTTCTCCTGTCGCGCAGCGGTCTCCGTCGCTTTCCCGCTTTTGACCGCTGCTTTCCGCGGAGGTACCTGGGTAAGGCAGAAGGTTCCGGTTCTGCGGTTCTGCTCTCGTCCCGCATCGTCCGAGATAACTGCGGTGACCTGAACCGAAAAGCGAGTCTCGCGGAAGTTTGTCAACTTTTCAATTAAATTTCCGTGCAGAATTTTCTTCCCCATCCGAGGGTTTCCGCTTCCCTCCGCAACTTTCTGACTTATTGTTCTGCCCGATTCTCGCTTCTGCAGCGAAAGCTCTCTTTCCGGAGACATTTTCATTTTTCCTTGGCCCCGCTGCCGTCTTCTCCGTCTTTTTTCAACCTTCCCGAACACCCTTTCAAAGAGTCAGCAAAAAAAATTAAGAAAGTTTTCAAATGCGGGAATCCCATTCAAAAATCGACTAAAGGTGCCGCAATTATATTTATATGTTCGATTAAAATAATCTTTTTTTCGAGGGTGTAATCGGGCAGAGATGTAACATATTTATCACAAATATCTCGCACGTAAATTTTACGTTTACATTCAGCACATAGCGTCGAACGTGAACGGGTTTCTGGTTTTTGCTGCCTTCGACGCGCCTTCTGCCGACGGTACCCGTCGACCGGGTCGGTAAAAAGCCAAAAAGCACCGAAGGCGATAGCCCTCCCTCGCGACTTCCGGCACCCATCTGCGGTTATTGCCAAGTGATCGACATCTTGTCGTCCGGGCAGCGAAAGATCCAAAAGCCCCGTTGCAGGGTGCTTAAAGGTGATCCGGAAGGTGGAAGCCAACGATTATTCCCCCGCTTCGGGGGAAACTTTCAGTGAAAGAGGTGGCAATACGGGAAACTCGCGATTCCGGAAGTCCTACCCCCGCCGATTCGTCATTTTCGCGTCCGGCAAACGAGGGAGGCTTCGCCCGGGAATGCTGCGATGTTGACGCCGCTGCAGGAAATACGCGAAGGAGGGATTTTTTTTTTTTTTTTTAACACCGCATTTAAAGTCGCGCAACGATCCTCGAAGATGCCCTGCTGTTGCGCGAGACGGGACCTTCGCGAATTTTCCATTTCCCATCTTTCAGATTCCCGTTCGGAAGCTCCGCCATTTCTTCGCCTCCGAAGTTTTTTCCATCTTTGAATCTAATTACGAACAACTTATTTCCAAAAGGAAGGAAGTGAATAAATTTATAAATAAATTACGTCGCCATTAATAAGTTACAATTTTTCCCTTTCTTAACGTTAAAAAAGGAAAAAGTAGAAGCATAAAAATTCGGTTTTCGCGGTCGCCCGTCCCCCGGGCTTTCGAAGCCACTTGCCTCGTGGAGGAAGCTGTCGGAAAATGTGGAAGGCGCACACTTCGAGACCGCCTTTGAAAGGGTTCGCCCGATTTCCGAAAGGTTTTGGAAGGTGCCGAAAGGGTGATCGATCCTTTGATGATATTCGCATCGTCGTCATTCCCTTTTCATTTATTCCAGGAGCATTTCAAACCGCCCTTTTCCCTGTCCCGGGGGAACCTCTCAATCAATTAATCCTTTTTCTTCTTTAATTTTTTTTTTTTTTTTTGTTCTTCCGGTTCCGCAGCCTTTCAAGTCGGACTTCCCCTTCGCAGAGCTTCCTTTGTTTTGACAGTCTCGGATTGAATGCTGGAATTTCGGATGTTAATTCATAAGCGTTAATCTGCATGATAAAACGCCTAACAAAAGCCTCCCGGGAGAACGGGGAGTTTTGTTTTTTGCGTTGGAATTATTTTTTAGACTGTCGCTCCTCGTCAAAAAGAATAAATACATTTTGCTTGCTGTCGTTTCTTTGCACGGCGCAAAATTTCCATTTCGGTCCCGCGCGCGGTGCATGCGATAAGGCAGCAAAGACGTTAAAATAACGACGGCCACCGTGGAAGCGCGAGGTTTTCCGGAGGTTGTCGGGGGCACGGGCTAGAACGAATATCCCGCATTTTGGAAATTTTTAAATTTTCGACATCTTCGGTGCCCTGACTGGGTACCCGAACCAACTTTCAAAAGGTTATCTTTGGGAGCGAACGGCGAGGTTCGCTCACTTGATGTGCGGCACCGACGTTTTCAATTTGCTTCTCCCCTTTAACAAAGCTGTCGGTTCGCCTCACTTCTCGCGTATGCCGATTCGGATGGAAGAAATGCAGCATGCTGTCGGCCGCTGCCGTTTCCGATTTGAAATCCCCTACCGTGCTCGGCTGCAGCCCATCCGGGCACTTCGGAGTCGTTTTTCTGTCGTTCCTCCCTTTCCCCCCCCCCCCACTCCCCTCCGCTTTCTGCTTCCGAACGTCAAAGAGCTTTCTTTAATTATCAGTAAAAAGTCACGTTGGAACGTTGCACGCAGAAACGCTGCACTGCAAGAATGTAACCGATATATCGACATATCGAAAAGCGAAAAATCTCATAATTTATTTAACGATGGCTTTTTAGACAAAACAAGCTTCGGGAAGGGAGCGGGAGGCTGCGTCTCCCATCCCGCGATGTTCGAAACGGGCGAAGCGTTCGCCGCGGCCTCCGTGATTTTTCTCCTTCCTCCGTTTCTCTTCGCGGACTGCTTCCAACGGAGGAATCGCGAAAGTTTCGGAATGGAAGCTCCCGGAAACATTTCTTCCCAGGGAGAAAGGGCCGGAATTTCAAAGGTATGACGGGCGCAGGAAGGAAAGGTCCAAATTGCTTGCTGAACCTTCGTCTGCCTTTTTGCTCCGCGTTCGGATTCGTTTTCATCTGCGCTATCGTGTTCCGGTTTCCTTGCGTTCGAAAACCTTTCCGAATGCTTCGGTTTCAACACGAAATCCAAACCTTCGTCTATCCTTTTCCCTGCACGCCTTCTCCGCTGAAGCTTGTCTAACAACGAGCTGAATTAAAACATAATTCTTCCTCTCCCAGCTGTATTCGGTAATTTTTTTTTTTTCTCGATTATTCAAAGCAATTGCTGAGTTAAAGCATAAAAATCAAAACCTTTCTCGTCTCGGGGAATCAAAGGGAATGCTCCCTCCTCCGGGGAATTAACTTTTGCCTTAAATTACATTTTGCTGCCCTTAAAAATGGCGACGCATCCATCAGTCAACACCGTAATGCACTATCTCTGTCGGTTGGGAAGCAGCAGGAGGAATCGACGAACGGGGAGGAAAAGAGATTCGACACCCCGGATGGAGATGCGTCGGGGGTAGGCGCAAGAAGCCGAGATACGACTAAGAAGGTTGGGAATTGGCGCGAAATTCGAATCCGGCATATAAAAAGGGAAGTAAACGCTGCCGTTTTCGATTGCTTCTCCCCTGCAGACGACACTTTTCGGACCCCGAGGTGCGAAGGGTTGTTTAGATCGATACGACCAAAGGAGGGGTGGTTCTCGGTTGCTCTATATGAAGTTTACACGAGAAACTTGCACAAATTTTCGTAATTTGCTTTCTTCGAGTTTTGCATCTCGACACGGATGTCCCACGGGCACTTTCGTCTGCTTCCACTTTCGTCTTACAAGCTCGGGACTCGATCCGTCCTAAAAGAAAAGCCTTTTGCGAGCGAGATCTTCGAAACGGTCCTCGCTTCGGATTGAATTTTACTCCGGAAAAACCGGTATGGAAATTTGCTCGGTTAAGATCCGAGCGTTCGGGAAAACTCAAAAGTTGAACCTCGGAGTTTCTCCCGGATAAAGTTTTCCGAACCCCGACAACGCGAATAAATGTTCCCGCCTGAGGGCAGGATTTGCATTAAGTGCTGACGGCGGAGACGACGGGGCACTTACCAGCAGGAAAAGGTCTTTTGCCATTCCCGAATGGATTATTGCGGAGATCGATGCAATCGCAGATCCTGTCGCACGGGTGCCGGAGTGGCAACTGTCGAAGGGCTGCTTCGCATAGATGAAACTCCGGGCACGCTTACCTCGGATCCTTGCTGCACGCTCCGGAATCATTTGCAGAATCCGTTTTTACGCGAGCCTCCCTCGCCGCTCAAATTTCGGATGGGAACCGCCCGTTCTTTAGCAAATCTCAAATCCCTCGCTTTATACATTCGAAGAACATATCCAAGCCAAAACTTTGCAAACGCATTTTCCAAAACCTTCGGAGCAATGAATATTTACGAGCCGGCGAAGAAGGTAGATTGTTTTAGAGACTGCTAAGAACATAATTTCTCGCAAGCAGCAGTTATTAATACATAATGAGAGTGGTTCCAATAAATGTTACATAAATTGTAAAACAATCAATGGCTAATAATTAATCTTCTGCAGTTCGTTTATTTCAGCCAAATAAACCGAGCTTCGTTTTAAATTATCGCCGCTTTTTTTTCTATTGTTTAATCTATCTGCGAGTCAGCAATTTATGATTCCCGAGCAGGCGGGGGGTGGTTGCCGGCGGCAGCGACGCCGTCAGGAAGGTGGAGATCGAAGATTGTATCCCTCCCGAAAGTTCCACCGGGTCGGGCGGCAGTGCCACGGTTCCGGCACCGGATCCGGACGGGCACGGCGGAGGCGCCATTTCTTCTGCGTAGGTGGCAGACCACCATTCCGCGCATTCCCTCGCCTTTGACGCTCACCATGCTCGAGAACACCAAGAATGTCGGAAATTCGATTTGTGTGTTATTCAGAACGTATTTCACTCGCGTCTTTTGGCTGCGAACCCTTGGTAAAAATAAAAGCCAAACGCAATTATCCAGATGCTTCGGACAATTCCACGCCGAAGAATTTGTTTCCGAGCGGCGTTTCGCTGATTTCACGATCCGCTTTGCTCTGCAGTTCGGCGACAGTTTCGCCCTTTCCACGAGCATGCGACACCCCGCGAATCAAACTGCTTCCGCTCCCCGAGTCGGTGCAGTTTTCCGCGTCGGGGCCGCCGTCTGTTTTTTTTTTTTTTTTTTGTCCATTTTAGATTTTTTAATGGCGGTTAATAGCAGAAAACGCGGGGAAATCGCCGAAGAACGGTTTTCCCTCTTGGGAGACGCGCGCTCCCGTTCGGGAGGGAACGGGAAGGAAGGGAAAACGGCGCACGCGCCGGCCACCATCGATCAGAGAAAGCTCCGAGAAAGATGAGGGTGAACGGCCATAGTAGCGTCGCGACTTCGAACGATTTCGACAAAGCTTTCCACCGCGAAAACCGGAAAATTTTCTCTCGGTCCTGATTCAAAACTTTCGGATTTTTCTCCCGGCGTTCGGAATCAACCACGGCGGATGATTGTCAAGTACGTATGCTTTGTTAATAATCGGCTGCGGCCACGATTCCCACCTCGTGGGTTGGCAATGCAACGTGGAAAAGGTTTCTCGTGCCGGTGCGCTGATTGCAGGGGCATTTCGCATCCCACCCCGATACCTGAATCCTTGCGACTTTCCCTCTGCGGGCGCCTGGGTTAATTCCTCGGTTTCGGATGGAAGGTTGGAACTCTAAAATGCACGTAGGTGGCAAAAATTTTTGAAAATGAAATTTTTCTTTTCTTTTTTCTTTTTTTTTTACCCCCATTGCTTCCACGGTTTCGAGCCCTTTACGCTTGATTTACCTATCCAACGTGGTCGCAGAAGTGGAAAATAAAAACATAGAAATAACCTTTTATCTTTCCCCAGCAACGGCGACTTTTCCCAGATTTTTTTTTTCTTTTCTTCTCTCTGTATATATAATCTGTTTTCCCGATGAGTAATTCCGGGGCATGCCGCTTACATTTTTTGTTCGTCCGGAAAAATAAGTTTTTACGCGATTTCCGTCCGCTCTGGCACCGAATCCGTGCACGGAATTGCACCATTTCGTCCATTTCCACCCGCATTTTTCTCTCGTTGAACGACGCGGAACTGCTGCCGTCTTCCCGACGAAAACCGACGCAAAATGAATGCATTGTTTGTCAACGTACGAAATTTGCCGGTTGTATCTGCTTGATTGTCTTCGTCGGCACTAACCTCCTGCGATTTCGATAAGATATGCAAAAGCTCCGTAACGGTCTTAGGTTTCTAACGCATTCGCAGGACGAAAATACCCGGGTGAAAATCCAGTCTGATATATTTCGCGAATGAAAATAAAAAAAAAAAAAAAGCTTCAAATCCGTTTGGCGTGCACAATCCAAGCACGGCATTTTTCTCGGTTGCTGTTGAATTTTGCTTCTTTACACGATGCACACCTCAAAAGGGTGTAGTGATTGTTTCGCTTCACGACGATTTAAGAGGGAAAATTCGGAAAACAATCATGTTGGCATCACGCTGTTTTTGACATTCCACGTAAAAAAGTTCTGCAGAACTCCACATGAAATGGAAACAACGCATGAAAACATTCGCACAGATAAAGGGTAAAACCTTTTTCTTTAGCAGGCAATGACCATACATTTCCAAATTTACCTTTTCTTCACACTCGATGTAACTGATACTCTGCCCCAGAAAGGGAAACCAGCAACAATAAATTTAAACCATAAATACACATGAATTCGGAATTTCATTTTATTTTATATATATATATATATATGATGCGTGCGTGTGCGTATATACGCTTGTACAGAATAAGAAATTTCAAAGTCTTCTTACTTTTTACGTAACTGTGCATCAAAGTAAGTTTCTTCATGTATCGCCCTTTTTTTTCTCTCTCTCTCTCTCTCTTTGAGAATGCCTTGCGAATTAACAATTTGAATAAATGTAAATTTGTATTGAAAAAAAGTTATGCACAGCTCCTTCTCGGATAATATCTTTTTGAAAAATTGTAACTTGAAGCTCCAAACCTATTTTCAAACGATTCAATCAAAATTAAAAAATTTAACAATTTAAAAGTACACAGTAAATTTTTTTATAATGTGAACTCGCAACAAAAATATGAAGTGAAACTAATTATTTTTTTTAGGTAAATATTTAAAGAAAAGTGTGTGATAAAAGAATATCATCATTTTTATTAAATTATCACTTAATATGTATTTTTTTTTTTTTTTTTTTTTTTTAACAAGCTTATATTAATTAACTTTCTACGGTGACGTTTGTATCATGCAAATTTTTTTTTTTTTTTTAATATTATTTGATTAAAAAGAAAATTAATTAAGCCACATTGCAGCTACCGATACGGAAATATTAATTGCAAGGAAATCTAATATCAAACAAGTTAATTTTTTCCACTTCCTAACTTTTCAGAATCATTTGCAAGCGTACATGTAATTATGAATATATCGTCCGCATTCGGGATTTAATCATAAATGACTTTATTTGAAAATTATTGTAATATTGGGATTTTTACAAGTAAAAACGAGGCTTTGGAAATGAAAATCGCGTAATAAAATTCCACATTAATTGCGATGCACGTAAAGGATTTAGCGTAAAACTGAATATTGGAACCGAGCGAAATTTCCGTTTAATGAGACGTAAATGGATCAAATGGCATTTTGAAAAGGCCAAAGCATTTTACGTACATATTTATGTATGTCTAATGTGATTGAATTGTCCTTAACTGCCACGAAATTAATTAGTTTTAGTCTTAATGGTTTGCCACGTAAGTTGAGCTGCTTAAACATTTCCAAACGTAAAGGCAAGTTAAAAGATTTCATTAATTTTCCCGTTCAAACAGTTCGTTTACTTTTTTAATTTCTTAATTAATAAATATCAAGTTTTTAAAACGTTGCAATTCGGTCGATTGCGATCGAGTGCAGGGTTTTAACAATTTCCCCCATTTCGAGAAAATTTTTGTTACCCGATGTTTTCCGCGGCTTCCGCTTCCGCGGGAAGCCGGGAAGCACTTTCCTCCTTTTGCCTTCGCTCATTTCTCGAACGGGTCATTAGCGGGACCGAGTTGATGTTTCCTTTGCGTGTTCCACGTCGACGATGACCGTTTCAGACCCTCGGAAGCGGAGTCTTCGCCTGCGTTCCATTGCTGCGAGGGTTAACTGGTCGCCTCCCCGCTTCTCCGCACGGAGAGGCTCCGGTTCGAAAATGTCGAAAGTTCCTTATCGAATGCGGGAAAAGGATTCCTCCGGTTTATCCTTCATAATTTATCCGAAGGGAAATCTCTTTCGCACGATCAGGTGCAAGGGACGAGTTCGGTTAATAACAAATTCGAAAAAGTTTTTTTTGCGCCGCAGTTACGACAGCGAAGGCTTTCGAATGCTGCAGCCTGACAGATAAACTTTTTGTTTTAAGCGCAAGGAACCTTCCGAAACGGCTTTCAGCGAGAAACTTCTTTTTAACTGTCGAAACGAGAGGAAAAACGAACCGGACGGAGGGAAGTTCCTCTCGAGCATTTACTTAAATTCACCTTTTCATGGAGTGGCGGACGTTCCGGCCTCTCGGCAGGAATCATTTTACGGCACGCTTTTAAGGTCCGCACTGCGAGAGATCCAAACGGAAAACCAAATGCAAATTTTCAACAGCGACGGTCATATTTTTGGATTTTCCGACAGAAAGAAAAAACCCGGAGCCCCGGAAAAATTTACAAGTTCGAAGTTTTTCTTCATCCCCCTTTGCCCCCGGCAGTCCGGGACCCGTTGTTGCCGTTGTGTGATTTATAAAGATTGGGCCATAAAAAGTCCATAAACTCGAGCCGCAAAGGCATTGGAATCAGATTACAACAAAACTGTTTGTTTGCTCTCCGGCAGTTTACTTCATCTTTCCGATTCCATTAACATTTTCTTGGTGAGCCCTCCGGATTTACTTAAGGCAAGAGAAACTGAATTTCGCATCCCCGTCGTTGGCGAGCACCCACCCCCGGCGCGAGTCCAGAATCGACTTGGTTCGCCTCCGGAATGCGAAAGAATATTCAAAATTGTTTCGGGCAGACGAGGAGCGCGAAGAAGCCGCTTCCTTGCTGAGGAAGGCGTTTCTACTGCCACGAGGACGTCAACGTCACCTACTCTGAGAATCAATTTTCCCCACGTAAGATGATTGCCAAACCTGAAGGAAATGAATCCCCTTACCCTGAATCACTTTCCAGTACCGGGCAACTAAGAAAAATTTTTTGGTGAGCCACCGCAAGCGAAGTCTCAGTTGTGGTTTTGACGTTGCAAGAATCGGGGATTGGAGGAGAAAACGTTTGCGAACGTTCCTGCCACGACCCTTCGTGCACGTGGCACGAGCATCGACTTTGCTGCGTCGCGATCAACTTCGTTATCGTTGCCAGCGAAAAATTTTTCTTCTCGAGCCGGAACAGAACCTTCACCCCCAAGCCACCCCGTGACATGTGACCGTCGAAAAGGCAATCTTACGTACATGTTTTTTTTTTCCCACCCTTAATTTCGATGACCATTCCATAATTTTTTCGACCACTAATCTCAAACCGAAATCGCTCCATCTTTAAATGTTTAAAGGGAGAAAAACAACTTTCAAAAGGGGCTGCCACTTTTTAAAGGTTTTTTGAGAAAAGCGTAAATCCAGTGTAAAATTCCCGGCGCGGTAAGAAGAATGGGGAGATTTAGATTATCGCGTTTACGGCGTGGGTCTTTTAAATTTCTTTCAGTCGGTAAATCGTAAAATGAATCCCCCGGTCGCAGCGATAGCCTCCGTCGTTTGGGTTTATTTGAGATTTCAGATTTCCGCGTCCGGCTGAGACTAATTGATAAATAAGCTAACAATAAGCGAAAATTGAGAGTTTCCGCAGTTGCAATCGAGAGATAATGCGTAAGCTGTTTCTCCGTTGATAAAGGCCTCCTTATTCAAAATTTTAAATGCTCTTCGGACAAAGCATCCGGAAGGCTGCGCCCGGAGACTTTCGCCTCCGTCCACGACCGTTTCCGAAAGGGGCAGAACAGCCGCGGAAGATTTTTCCGGCGATTCCTCTCACCATGAAATGCGAATCGAAAATCGCGCAATATGCGATTGCCAAAAATACTGATCCTTTTCAGAAAGACGACGTGAGAAATTCAGCCTTGTAAAAGAAAAGAAAAAAGGATCTCCATCGCGCAGATCCGCCGCCGGGAGCCAATAAAAAAAAAAAAAAAAAAAAAACTCGACAACTTGCACGTCAAAAGACATCTATCCGGCAAATAAAAATTATCGGATCAAAACCCGGTAAAAACCGATTTTCACCGTCAGAGATGGTAATTAAATTTGCAGAAGATTCCCCTCTCAAAATCGGAGTTCAAATTAATCTAATAAGATTAAATTTTCTTTTACATTATCCAAATAATGAATTTCCAATGTTTTGTCGGGTAAGGAGAATATAACTCCGAGGAAATCTGCATCTCTGCGTAAGATGCCCGGATCGAGGAAATTATTTTTGAAATCTAAATTTCCCGGAGAAAATGGCGTGTCTAAAGACTAACGCTTCTGTTTCACGGTAAATGGAAATGTGCTGAATCTAAATCGGGTGAAAATTGCCCGAATTTGAATTTTAAGATGAAGTTGCTGCGGTACCCGCGAAATGTTTCGATCTTCGTTTCTTAAACATATATTTATATATATATATGTACACATCGTCTTTTAATTAGCTTAATGGGTCTCAATTATCAGATACCAACCTCACTCTCTCGCGGTCGCTTCATTGAATTGTAACGTTTTCTGATATACATATATATATGCCGCGACTGCCACGGCACAAATGCCGTCGTAAGAAGTGGAAATCCGAATATGCTTTGAGGAGTTAGCTCGGGGCGGATTATTTGGGTTGTTTGGTGCTGGAGAAATTACCCTTATGTGAAAATTGAAAATGGTTTTGGGATTGCCCCCCCTTCGTGCATCCCGCACCGCTGCCGCCGAGGATGTGACAGCAACTATCGCAGGATATTAGTTTTCCTCCCTCCTGTGGTTCATCATACAATTATTGAGTTTTTAATGAAATCGTGGCAGGAAATTGAAATTGGAAAAGCTTTCCGTTTTTGTGCATCGCGGGGGCACCGTTCAGACTCTGCAAACGGGGAAATTGAATTTTCCATAGGGGAAAGTTTGACGTGTGGAAAAGTTGTCATATAAGAGGAAGCTGCCATTCGTCTCGGGCAAGGTACCACTTCTACTTTCTGCATCTCCTAAACACGTTGTTAAACTTGAAATGCGGTAAAATAATGGAGCAGGTTAGGTCCGCGGCCTCGCCTCCAGTTTGAACGACCACTGACGTTTCACTTACCACCGATGCAGCCGTGGAAAAAAGCGGGCTTGAACTCTGGAATACGAATTAGTTAAGCGTTTGGAAGTGGACGCGCAGCATTCGGCAGCTTCCCAAAAGCAAACTCCGGTTAATTACGATTTTTTGCAGCTCTCCGCCGGAGCAATTTGCCGAATTTTCCCACCCAAATGATGAAACCCGAGCTTTCCGAGATAATGCGATCCTGGGAGGGTTTATCTGAAAGCGGTTCTTCGCCGAGAGCCATCGGCTCGAGTGCTCTCCCGTAAACGAAAGAAATCATCCCCTAAAAGTGCAAAAGACGCGCCAACGCTTAAACGGCGCATTACGGCTCAGACGTATTGAATTACCAAAGTCAAACATTGCTCTTCGGACGGCTCTCAGACGCAGCAGCAAATCGGTGAATCGCGGCCGAGCTTGAGAGAGGGAAACAAAAAAAAAAAAGTCATCGATCAAGAAAATGGAGGAAAGGATGGAACCTAAATCGACGGTTTCCATGCGTTAGGAGGCAATCGGAAGCATTTTCGGTGTTTCAGTGCCGAGACGTTCGGATTGGCGAAATGCAGAATTACTCCAAAAGAAGTGGAAGATCCACGGCGAGGAGAAGAGCAGGGAAAGGCGCGGAGACAACTTTTCCATCGAACGCGAATGGTGAAAAAGGAAAAAAAGAATGCAAAGTAATTGGAGGGATTGGCATTTGGAAAAACTTGCGATAAACGGGGTAATTTATCCCACCGCCTGCTGGAACAAAAACGTCAGCAGAGCAGTCGACGCGCTGTTTGCTTTGGGACAATCAGGTTCGAGAGACCGGAAATTGCATTAACCGCGGCTCTGCTCTTTGTGCAATTTGGGGTCTAACCCAATTCTCAACTTAATTCTTTTTCCAACTGCTCCAAAAAGAAAAATTTGCATAAAATCCCGATGAAATTGAAAAAAAAAAAAAAAAAGAGCGAAACAATAAAAAATCTCGCTTCAATACTCCGCTTTTTGAAAAAAGGAAAAATAAGCCCGGATAAATTTTAACGATTTTTTTTCCAGGGAAATTTTTCCAGCTCCAGTTTTTTTTTTTTTTTTTAGGCGCTTTAAACCAAAAATGATAGTTTCCATTTACCGTATAAAAAGTTCCGACAACGGCCCGAGCTGCAAATAAAAAAAATAAAATTTTTTTCCCCCCGTTGTTCCCACTTGCTTACATCCTGTGCCAAACCGGTCGAGGAATTTTAATTCCTGTTGCAGCCCTCCTTCTTCCACGACTTCTGCTCTTCATCTGCCCCGGGCGTGGAAGCAGACGCGGCAAAAGTAGGAATGAGATCCCGCTTAAGAGAAGAGGTCATCCCAAGAAAAACAAAATGCTCCTTGCATATGGACCGCAGCACACGAATATTCGAAGAACGCTGTGCTCCTTGCTTCAAGCGGTCATGTACAATTTGTAAACGAACGCCGTTCTCGTGCACTGCTCATGCTCTCTGGACTCAAGTTGGGTATGTGTGCACGACGTATCCGTAATGCTTCGGGTCTTTGCTCACTCGAATGGACGAGGCGATAAATCGAGCAAGATGAAATATGAATTTACATGGATGGAATCCGGGCATCTCTCCGGTTAATCTCCCCGATTCGGCTCCGTGCTCGAGGAGGAAACCCTGCGTTTTCCGCCGCCGCTGCTCTCGCCAGGCTTAGCAGGGGGAAAAACCGAGGTACCGCGACCGGTCTGCCCCCGGCACGAACTCCCGCGCCGAATCCCCACGGGCCCCGGGGGAAAAGAGGAAGCCGAAAGATCACGAAATTGAAAAGAAGCGAAATTATTGCGGACGTCTCGCCCGGAGGATGAAGAAAAACCAAAAGAAGAAATTGGAGAAATTCGAATTTGATCTAAAAAATTTCGCTAAGCCGGGCCCGAAAATCATTTCGCTCTTCCTCGGGAAAAAGTAAATATCAATAAAGTGTGGAAATGGGGAACTCTCCCTGGCAAATGGTGGGGAAAGACGATCTCCCGTAGAATTTCCGGGCCACGGAATGGGGGATGGAAAAATTACGAAGCCCGTGTCATCCCTGGATCGTAAGCAGTTCCACCGGCGCCGAAAGCGTCGCCCAGATTTTACGCGTCTCTCTCTTTCCGCTTCCGCTCTGGACCTGAAGCGTCCACCTTCCGAAGATGCCCGAGGGTTTTGTCCCCTCATGTCTCGCGGGCGAAAGACGGTCGAAGAAAGGGCGAGAAGAAATAACAGAAGCAGATAACTTTAAATTATCCGCGGAGCGAAGCAGGTTTATCGTGGAACAAGACTAACGACCACGACCCGAAACAATTTTTTTTTTTTTTTCCCCCCCCCGGATCAACTAAACAAAATTTCCCGTGACAAAAGCTTTCGGAATTTATTTACGGTCTGAGCGGAGCAAAGCTCCTCCCGAACACCTCGCACCTTGAATTACGAATTATTACATTAAATATACAGAGAGGAAATTTATCTGCAGCCTGCAGCAACAGCTCCGTCAATACATTTTTTTTCTTTTTATTTTAGAACCGAGTAAGCTCATTTGAAGAGGAGCATCTCGCACCTACTTATAATATTCTGATTTTCCCTTTGTGCGATTCCCCGTTTTCCTTTTTTACACGTGAAATTTTCATTTTGGTCTTCGGTGTTTTCCAACGGCATCGCTTCAGCATTAAAATTCCTCGTTGCCCTTTAGCCGGAGAAAAGCTCTTCAGTTGAGAGCGCGATTCTGCCTTCTTCGGATCTCCGCCGCATGGTTTTTTTTATTCGAATTTTCATTTAAATGCATCAAATCCTGCACACGTAAGTTATCAGCCCGGTGGCCGCGGAAATGAATCGAAGCATTTTTAACAATTCCGCAACGTAAAACGGGACGGAACAATAAAAGAAGCCTTTTCCTGTCGCCGTTTGCTGATAAATGAAAGCGTTTGCTTTGAAAAGGGGATGCGCTCCCCGCGATGTATATTAATGTACCGGCATTGTATGGTTTTCTTTGTTTTCCCGCCCCGGATGATAATCCCCGGGATGCGAAATTGTCAATATTTTTGCAAAAACCGAGACAAAATTAAAGGCAGCCATTTCCAAGGGAATCGAAGATGCAGGTCCCTTGCACCACGAGTTCATCCGGTTGGCCTGGAAATAGCCGCAAACAAATCAACCGGTTGTGGCCGCCCCCGGGATAGGGGATGCAATCGCGGCGACTGCGACATCGGGAGACGAAGATCATCGTAAACGTTTCCGACATATATAAACGATCGCGAAAATTCATTTTCCAGGTTTAAAGGTGAAATCCGATCTTCGAGGCCCTCCTCCGCTTATTTTCCTTTTTTTAATCGCCTCAGCACTCGGAAAAAGGGAAAAAAAAACCTCGAGAGCCCGGACGAACTTTTCAGAGATCACGAGAACGTTTAAAATTTGAAGGAAAATCTACGTTCGCCGCGACAGGAATAAAGCTGATTCGTAAAGGCGGAAAGGTTCCCCCCCCCCGGAGGGGGGGGGGGTGAAGGAGGAGCAACAGAGGAGGTGTAACTTTGAGAATTGCGACTGAGCTTTTGTCCGATTCTGGATAAAAGGATTTACCTGAAATCCCATTTACTTCGTGTAACAATTTTTCCGCTAAAATTGCGAAGCAAAAACTGCTGTCGGGTTTCCTTTGCGGACGGAGACGGGGTCGCTTTGCCTCGCGGTGGCCGGACAAAAGTAACACGGCTTTATGCCGTGAGTGAAACATCTATAACAGCAATAAAGCAGCGTTAAGCCTTCGTGAACCTTTAGGTTAATGCTAATGACGCTCCTTTGTTTAAAACACTTGAATAAAAAAGGAGCACAGGGAGGGCAGTTGAAATGGGTTGTCGCTGCCGCCTTTGTTTCAAGCGTGATTTATGATGTTGTGTGGAGCCTCGGGTTAAAACGTCAGCGAGTACAGATAATATTAATTATCTACCACCCAAGCAAAGGCCCGTTGTGTTTCACCTCTCCAATCGATATCGCTTCTGCCCTACCGAGTCCCTCGACGACCGCATCTTGTCCGGCGACTGGAGAATTAAAAATTCCGGAAAACCTAATTCTCTTCTTTTTTTTCTTACCCGAGCGCTGACGGAAGACAACGCGAAATAAAGCACGGGAATCGGATAATTATCCAGTGAGTTCGGTGACAGGCGGCACGGGGCGAATTTGCAGCCGGTTTCCTCTTGCGCTGCAGCCCGATGTACGGGAGATATTAAATACATATACGGTTTAAAATAACAAACGTCAAAAATGTCGAAGTTCTCTCTGGACGAAGGCTGAAAATACAGGCAAAAGGGATATTTCAGGATGAGCAGAAAAGAAAAACTCTTTTTCACGTTGGCCATTCCTTTTCCGACCGGATAAGTTATCCGCGCTGTGGGTTTGGATGCCCGAAGCGTCCGCCGGTGCCGACGACGCTGCACAGCATCATTCCGGACACGTCCCTGTTTGCTTCCTCTCGCGGTTGCGGCAAACGGCGTTGATTTATCCAAAACCTCCTCCCTTTAGAATAAACAAATTTTCTTTAAGACGAAGCAGACGCCCCTGATTGATATACAGCGGCTCGTTCCTCATGACAAAATTCATGGGCAGCATCCGCTGCGGCTTCCTAATCGAACTTGATTTATCCAGATCCGATTTCGTGACGCTAACGAGGCTTTCAACTGTGGGAAAATGCAAACTTTCATATTGGACCCTTTTTGCGTTTTCCATCAGAGGATTTAACAGGGGACGGTTGAAGGCCTTTTGCTGTTTGGGGTTCGTCGAGCCCAAATCAAAGGGTATTTCGATAATAAGAATATGATTATGAGGGTGGAAATTCAGGGTTGGATTGGAGCGTCGGACCTGCAGATATCGACCCTCGACCGAAGGGGACAATCCGGCGCTGATTGTGAAAAAGGGGTGACCGTGAAAGGCGGCCACTTGTCACCATATGGAGAGAATGGGGTTGAGCGAGCATCCCTTCTGGTACGGGGTGCGGACAATCGTTCATCATTTGTGCAGCGGAGGAACTGTCAACGCGGAAGGGTTGCCGTTCGACAACTCGCCGGAGCCAGGGGCTTCCGATTGTCCCGGAGTTTCTCGTTCGATGAGGGAAAAGCGCAAAATTTCCCGCTGACGGTTAGCGATCCTGGAAGTCTTTTGAATTTTCCGGTGTCGATTCGGTAGGAGTCCGACCGCCGGGCGAGTTACCCGTTGGTGAGGTCTGCCGCAGATCGCAAACCTTTGGAGTTCGTTCATTTTCTGCAACCGATTCCCGGGGAGCACTGGAAATCCGGATCGGATGCAGCCCATCCATTTTTCCGCCCGGCGCTTTTCGCATTCCGCGTCAGCCGCTCCGGTGCGACGGAACGAAAATGCAGGATTGTCCTGTCGGTTTGACGAAGAAGCTTTTCCTGCCGCTCGTAAATCATTTTTTCCGTATTATCTGCATCCCTAACATAAAACGCGCTACCCTTGCTATTCCGGGGGAGAAAGGGGGGGGGATGGAGTGCGCCTATGAGCCATTAGTTTTATGAGAATTTGATGCATCCCTTTTGGTTTGCGTTTGTACATGTTGCCCACATTCGACCCGTGTTCTCCCGTTGTATTTATGGGGATTATGTTGTGATTTACGTGACATATTGCTGCACGAGTCCCATCGCATCTTCCTCGTTAGTTTCTGTGTCTTTTCCAATTTTCTTCCCGCATAGAGAACGTGGAATTAATTCCATTAGGTTCTCTCTTCCTCGTCAGTGCAGTTTTTTTTTTTTTTTATTTTTTCCTTCCCTCTTTGACGTTAACCTTAATCACTTTCCGAACGCGTTTCCGGTTTAATTAAAATACCCTGCCGGTTTATTTTTTTCCCGGCATCGCGTATGCTGCCACGACGACTCGAATCAATCTTCCAAGCATCTCTTTTCGCCGCGTGAAAATTCACGGATTTTTTTTTTTTTTTTTTGGGTAACGCAAATCTCTTGCGGGTAGAAATTACCAAATTTTGCTCCGCCTCGATTTTTACATCAGTTTGCCGCCCGCCCTGACGTTTTTCAGTTCAGGCATCCTTCCAGGACGTCCGAATGTTCTAAATTCCCGACCGCAGCATCATTATCAAAGAAGGCACGTGAATATAAAAATTCCGCAATAATTGTTTTATAATTGCGTGCTTCGATATAAACAAAAAAATAAATAAATTTAACTGCATAAAATTAGCTATAAAACAACTCGCTGACAACCAAGAACGCGTTTTCTACATTTAACTGTGTTTAATGCAATGTAAATTTGTTTTTTCTTTTCTACATGCGAAAAGGTTAGCGAGAAAACTATTTATTTTTCAGAATCTACGACTTTATTATCTATAAATTTTTCAAAGTTAAATTCCCATATTCACCGCCACTGGTTTCCTCAGTTTTCGTCTATAAATTCCCCGGCTTTATGGGCATCGCCGTAAAGCCGTATTAACGACGATTCCGTAGGTAGTCGGTCAGCAATCATCGGTTGGCGGTGTTCATTGCCCTTTTTGCCTCGTTTCCATACTTCGGGTGTTCGTCGTCCTTCGAAAGCACCGAGCGAAAGGCATCGGGTCCATGGCGATGGTCGGCCCGTGAGTGCCGTGGCACTAGGAAGACCACGCAGGCGAAGGAGCGATTGAAATTGCGATTGCGGGTGCAGGGATGCGTGATGCCGCCGCATTGTTTAATGCTTTTATGGATAAATGTGCAATGTCGAGCACGAACGAATCGCGATTAAAGGCGTAAATTTGCGAGGTGTTAATTCTTTTGTTGCAGGCTCCGGAGACGCGTTCGGAACGCTGCTGCCGGGGTGTTGGCCTCCGAACTGCGGGCAGCAGAGAGCCGTTGCCGACAGACATTCCTCTCTCGTTTATTGGCTACCGTGCGAAGACCGGTCTGGGTTTCCGTCATTTTATAGCTCGAAATCGAGGCATTAAGAATGATATTAAATGGCATGCATAATCCACGGTTCGAAGACTTATTACCTTGTTTACTGCCGATCGCTGCTCAATGCAATTTTAACCCATTTATTCTTGTTTTCTCCTCGTGCGACTTAATTCGATCGATTATCGCGAAACGACAGCGATTGACCAATGAAATCTTCTCCGGTTTTCCATCCGGATAACGGAGCCCGGGGTTTTTCGGAATGTTACGTGCATCTCGGTCAAAGAATGCCTGTCTTCGATTTCTGCTGTCGAACCTCGGAACGCCGATCACCGCGGGGAAATCGGTTGCTGGATTCGTCAACTGCAGGTTCCTTTCTGACGGCAGAAAGCGATGGATGAATTCCGATGTGATGAATGAACCTTCGGATGCCTTTTTGCGCGTGCCATCTGATCGGATCCCTGTTAGGCCGCAACCCTCTCGGCTGCAGAGAAAAATCCCTTAAAAGGTTCGGTCTCGCGACGGTCAAATCCTCAGCAGCTATGAAACAACGAAGTTCAGCAAACGGCGTAACTTGGATTGATTCTTAGTCGAAGTCTTCGGCACGTTTCCTCGATTTCCGTCCATTTGTGAAGGATGACATATAAAATTCCTTCCCATCAGTTTACCTTTTCTCCAGTTCAAACGTTTCCGAGCGACTCAGCGGCATAACAAAATCGAAATTTTCGATTCTGCGGGGAATTAAACACAATGTAGATGTATCTCATTCAATTACAGTTACTTCCTGTGAATGCAACCGGAGGTTTTGCATAAAAAGAGACGGCAGCGCGAATTTCCACGTGGGGGTGTCTCCTTCGGCAAAGTTAAATTACTTCCAACAGCGGTCTTTCAAAAAAGCAAACTGCGGGCTCTCTCGCTTTGTGAACAACGTCATATTGGAAGTAACGCGTCTGTCTCGATTTCCAAGTTTCCCTCCGTTTCTCTTTACGAGAACAAAGAAACTTTTGGAAAAAACAAGCCTTATCCCGGTAAAGATTTAGAGGGAGCTGGAAAAGCGGAACTGCGGAAAACGCAGTTCTCCCGATCACTACACATCAACCCAGTTCTCCCGATCCTCGAAGCAGCGAAGAGCAAAAGACAGAAGCTTCTTTTTCGAAAGAAATTGTGACGGACTCTGGAAACGAACAAGGCAGACCAATCATCGGGTCCCACGAAGACGTGTCACAACTGTCGAAGGCCCTACTTAAGAAAACATGAAATTACTTATGCACCTTCCAGATCTTGGAGGGACCCCAAAACGACTGAGATTTACCAGGGTGATTCGGAGCGTTCCGTAGGCGCGCCTTTGCTGGTGCCACCCCGAAAACGCCGAGGGTGTCTTCTGCCGCAGGTGCAACGCCTCCGAGTTGTGATGGTGAAGTTGCCCCGGGGGCCAGATTCAAGGGGTGACTCTGCGGAACGACTTGGGGTTTTTCCGATCTCGGCGGGTACTCCGGGGATGGTCGAAAAACGCCGGAGGGCGTCGCGCCGAATTCCGGACTGGCAAACCCGAACGCTCCGGCGGGGCCGCTCGCGAGAGTGCCACCCTCTGAACGGCTTTCGGCTGTCAGGTTTGCAGCTCATCCGTTACCTCGAGGCGCGGTGCACAGCCCCTGGTCACCGAGGCATAATCCGCTCCTTAAGAGGCGATCCGCACGGCGCACCCAACGCAGGTGCGCGAAGGGACAAAACAGGTTCTCGCCACGAACCTTAAAGCTGGCAAGAACCCTCTGCGCAGATCGCGCCTTAACTTATTGTTGTCTCCTTATATATTTAGTTAAAAACCATCCAGAATCAGAATCCATCCTCGTCGACGCATACCTCTCCTCTGTAAACACGATCTCCGATAGTTAGCTAGCGCCCAATTCGATATCTCGCTCGCATTCCGGACGAGGCCCCGGAAAACTGCAGCAAACGCAGTCGTCGCCGACCACCCGGCTTAAACGAAGTGAAACGTGGAGTTTTCTTTCCGCGAGGAGAATTTCCCCGCTTTCCCGGGCATTTTCTCTCGGCGAAAGCGACCGCGGGCACGCATCGCCCTCGCCCAGCAGCAAAAGCCGCTTCGGGCCGAACGCAGCGCGATTTTTCTCCTTCGCGCATCGGAATAACCGTTCGCACGGTAAATAAATCCGCTAAATGTTTATGTAACGTAATACCAGGTAATATATATTGTACATAAAAAGTGTAAAAACAAACTTGTAACACCCTATGGCTCGATCGAGACGATGTTTACCTTATCAGATACCGAGATTGCTTGATCCGCACGTAGCTGCATCTCATCTCGCGCGTTTTGTCGTGGCACAAACGCTTAGCATACGGATCGTCGGTCGCGCTCCGCGGCCGTCGGAACACCGTTCGACAACTTCATCCTTTGTCCGAGGTACCGAGGGGGCCCCCGCGAACCGGTCGGAGCCTCATTTTCCCCCGATGCCCAAAGCGAACTTTCCCCGTGGCACCGTCCGACGCTGTTTTCCTCGCTTCGGGGGTAGCCGCCGCGAACGTGGCAGAGCCTTTTGGGCAAGGCATCGCTTTTAGCGAGGAAAATCGTGCGCCCACCCGTAGGACTGTCTCCCGGGCGCGGGTTCGACTTCCGCGACCGATCCACGCCGGCCGAGAGCGAGTGCAGAACGCGGGAAGCGCAAGAAGCAAATGGAGTTAACAGGTTTTAAACTGAAGCATATTTAACGATATTGTTCATGTTTAAGAGCGTGGACCGAGCCGTAACTGAACGTGCTTCAGTTTGTCGCCAATCCGGGTGCGGAGTGTCGCGTTTGCCGCGTGCATTGCCGTCGAACGTCATCGATTTTTTTCATCGTGATCGTTTCATCTCTCAAAACGGAGTTGTTTTTCCTTTTCTCATGATCTGTACTAGGTAAGAGGGAACGTTCCGCAAGTCGAAACCGCTGACGTGCGCCGCGTCGGCCCTCGTCCCTCGAGGTTTCGCGGCTCCGCCGCGAAAATCTCATTCGCCCCCAACGACGTTGTAAATGCAAATGGAAAATAATGCTCCGGGTAGCGTGATCGAACGGCGCGAGCCCGACTGGTTCTCGAACGCGAAAATGGATTTCGACTCATCAGATCCAAATCCTCTCGGCCGAAATTCATTCCGCGTTAATTTCCCTCAAAAACGTAACACACGCATAAACGAGTAGAAAAGAAACGTTTCCAGCCTTGGTTTTAATGTCGATGGTTAAGTTTCTCGATGGCCGTCTCATCGGGGAGTTGCTCGTAATATGCAAATATTACCAAAGTGACAGGTAAATATAAATAACAAACTTCCCCGGCGAACGAATGGGTCGAACGTGAATAAGTTTTTCCTCCTCCGTGCGTTTAAATCGGTTTTTCCGGAGAGCGGCGATTGCGGCAGCGGCCGAGGAAAAGCTCCGGCGGTGCTCTCGCTTTCCCGGTTCCTTTCGAATTGCCCGCTCGTTCCGTCGGGAGCCGAAAAAATCCTGCAGCGGCGGATCCGAGAACGGCGATTATTCGGACTCTGGGAAATTTCGAGTTTGCCCATTCGGAAGTTTCCAATCGTTATTTTTATTAAATGTGAAAATTTACTGGCGCGGCTAACGACAGAAATGGTGATGCTGCTTCGAGATGTACGCAAGAATACATCAATAAATATTGAATTAATTACGGTTATCTTTGTTTCTAGTAAACGTCACCACGGATCAGGGCAATGGGATCGTTTATCCGAGGCAGATTTATTTTCCCAATAACCGAACGTGATATGGCATTTAATTGAACCGTTTTATTTTAATTACTTGTTTATTTGCCATGATGCAGATAGCGATCCTCTTTAATGTTATCGGGCGTTTAGCATTTTGATTCTCTCCGCGTTGAATTTCGAATTTTCGGCTCGTCCCCGCTGTCGGCGGACCTCCGGAAACGGAAGGGAAGCCTGCCGGCAGGAGCGTTTCCCGAGGCCGGCGACGATCCGCGCACTTGCCCCGCTCCCGGGCGGTCGATCGCGCCGATTAATGGCCCTGCGTCCGACGGTTGAGATCGACGTTCGTCGATCTTAAAGCTGCGCTTCATCTTTGTTAATGCGTGAGGTGCCTCGCGGAACGTCCCGGGTGCAGCATTAGAGAAGAACGGTCCCCCGACTGCGGCAGGTCGGACAGATTTATGACATTTGCCGGTTAACGGCGTTTACCGCGTTGCCACTCGCGGGAAAGGCAAGCTCGGCGTCGTGGCACAATCCGCGCGAGGAATTACGCGATGCGGCGCTTTCCGGTCGGTCGATCGGAAATCGATGGCGGAACCCAGGTCGGGTTGGCCTCCGCCCGCAAGATCTCCGCGGGAGTGCGTTTTCTCCTTTCGTGCACACACGTCCCCGGGAATCCTCCCGCGATCCTGCTTCCTGCCCATGGCAAAGTTATGCGACGGCAGTCGCCTTAATCTCGTGATTGCTGACGTTCGCATCACGTAAAGCAGCTTTTCTGACTATTTC
This sequence comes from Ricinus marginatus, assembly GCA_028565995.1. NCBI lineage: Eukaryota > Metazoa > Arthropoda > Insecta > Psocodea > Ricinidae > Ricinus > Ricinus marginatus. The sequence goes on from JAOWBB010011941.1 coordinate 35,333, forward strand.
GGGGTCATACGCTTGAATCGGTTGAGATTAAATCATTACACTCTATTTTCGACTCTTTTCAGTAATTGCATGAATGAGCGCGTTTCTGAGACTCGCGGATGAGGCACATTTGATGTGTACGTGTAGGAGGAGGCAACCGGACGATAATTTTCCCACAGCAATTTTGAAGGTTGGAAGCGTTTACCGTAATTGGCAGCATCAAAAACCTGTCACAGCGATTGCTCTTCCGATATCCGTCACTGCGAAACCGCAGTGCGGTCGATTCTGCGGGGAGAGCACCGTGCATTATGGAAGCGTTTAACCTAAGTCCGCTAACCCAAATACTTTCGAGATTCGTCCCGGAGGTTGCACGGATGCCCCCGCACGCTGGTCATACAGGGGAAAAACCTCGATAATGCGAAAAGCGATGTGCGTTAATGTGGCGCAGAAAATCACATAATCGCAAATCGTAGCATTAAATATAATTTCCCAGTTTAAATGTTGCAAGATCAATTCTGCATCTTTACCTATTACATCAAACTTAAACCACCGTTCATGCAAATAATAAATCACTGCATCCAATTACGGATTGAAAATAAAATGTTTTTATGCCATTTAAATTGCAAACGAAAAAAACCTTAATATTCTCGAAAGGCAAACAATATAATATAAACGTAACCCAGCTGTAACGCATATGGTTACACCTATTGCCAGATAAATCAAGAAATGTATAAAGTCCTTTAACGCGACACGAAATTGTGATTTGTGATTTTTTTTTTTTTTTTGTTCACCTTAAGTAAATCTTTATATCTAATTTATTACGCATTTTATTATGCTGTCTAAATATTATTTGCGGCACAAAAATTTTGAATTATTATTCTAAATCAGTGAAAATACAAATTCCTGTAGAGTTGCAATGACGATAAATTTAGACCCCCCGAGCTCGAATGTGAACCCGCAAAGTGAACATTCGTATATCAATATAAATGCGGCATATTGTGTGTGTATTTGATATGTGACGCTGATAATTTCGATGGAACAGGATAACTGCGTAAACAGCGAACTGTACTCCGTGCAAAACGAATATTTCGAATGAAAATTCCGCAACGGTTTGACCGGGTAGAAAGTTTGTGCCTCTTGTAGATAATTTGTAAAAAGAACATGCTGTAAGCAATGATTATTTTTAGTAATTTGTTTACATAATTTGTCCGTGCCCCTTCAAATTATGTAAAATTTCTTCAATTAGTCTTGTATCTAAATATTTATTCTCGTTATTAACTATTCTTTACTAACAATAAATATAAATATATATATGTATACATAATTTCTGGCTTTTCCCGTGAAAATGCATCGTTATGAAAATTTTTCGTCCACTTTTCATTTTTGTTTTTTTTTTCACGATATTGATCTCTTTTTCGTAATAATTAGCATATGATGCAAGCAAAGAATTAATTATTACAGCTAAAGTGCACTGCATTTTGCGGATAAATGAGCTTGTCTGATCATACACTTAATTGGATAAAGTTAATAGCGAAATGCTAACTTAGGCAAACTTTTAGTGTTTATATTTTAAAAGGGACCAAATGAATGAGTTAGACCAAATGCAATGTTGCACAAGAGATTTATCTACTGCTATTTTTTTCCCTTTTTTTTTTACACTTTCTGCTGGATCAGCAACCTGATTCGCTTCTCTGCCGCGCAACGAAGATTTATGGATTTTTCCCTTCGTTCATATCATTTGCCGGGTATTTCTCCCTCCGACGCGAGCTGCTGCTGCAGAAGGCGTCGATTCGGTGTAAACGATAACGCGGAAACCGACTTTTCACGACTACGCCTCGCGGAAAAACGCCTTCACTTAGACGAGAGCCACTGATCCCATTAAATACGTTAGTGCGATATTCAGGTATTTATGTATTTGAGATTTTTTGCATATCCAGTCCGAAACTCACTGTGACATCGTAAAAGTGTAATGTCCATCATTAAAACAGTGCTAATAATCGTTGAGCGGTCAGTCACTACCTCGGCATGCGTTCATCATAAAGTGCGTTCGACACGAAATTCGCACAACGCACGTGAACAAACAAAAAATAAAAACTAATTTTTGTTTTATTCGCGTGCAGTGATAAAAATATAAAAAAAAAATCTCTGTCGGCGAGCGCCAGTTGAAAAAGCATTTTCTGCCGAAGTTCGTGGGACCTGCCCGTTTAACGTGCCTTAAATCGATACCTAAAGCCGCAAGTTAATTTGTACAGTGTCTCAAAAATGAAAAATGTCGGTCGATAAGAGAAAAGTTCAGGCCGATCTGGCGCCTAATGATTATTAAAATATTATTAAATGTGTTCGATGGCGAGAAATGGAAAAGTCCGAGAGCCCAACCGAGAGTGGCGGAATCGCCAATTCAGGCACGGTCTGCAGCGTGCGCACCTCGTAAAACGGTTCGTGATGTTATTTGGGTTTCGTGGGTGGAGAAGGTGGATGTCGGATCTGTCGGAGCAGAATAGATGGATGGTTTCGCTGGGAGCAGATCCGGATTCCTCAAGAGGAGGTCCCACGAAGAAAATTCCCCGGGGATGATGAGTGCAGCCGATTATTCTCCAAGACAGTTGACAAATATAGCTCAGACCGCTGAAATGTTGTTTCTGCGGTAATCGATTTGTTTATCGCTTCTGTTGTCGATACGGTTGTCCTCGGGCCCGGCGTTTGAATGCGTCCCGGTTTGGGAAATTCGCTTCCGCCCCGGATCGGAAATCCGGATTTTCACCGGGCGGGAGCGAGCCCTCGCTCTGCGGTCGCCGGATCGAGATTTTGGCGGTTGACGTGGCATTAGCGAATTCCTGGCGAGAACTTCGCGGTTTCCAAATTAGGTATTTGATTTTCGGGTCGACGGCGTCTTGCCTCGTTTTCCGGAGGCCGGCGAAACGGGCGAAAGTTTCGGCGGTTCGCAAATCCCCGCCCTCCGGCGGGGAAGTGAAATTTTTGGCGTGTGGGACGGTTGTCCCATCGCCATTTTCCATTATTCTTGTGCGCGGTTTGAGTTTTACGTGTTGTCTGATGTTCCACTTTCGGTCCGGATCTTCACCTTCACCGATTTTCCACAATTTTCGCTCCGATCCGGATCCGTTTCCGTCGGATCGGGCCAATCCGGACCGGCGACCGAAGCAACGAGTCGAAAATCGAAAGCCACGGTTTAAACGGCGGAACATGAACTGGGGAGGCTCCGTTGATCCCCTGAAAATGGAATTAGTCTTTCGGACAAGGGATGGATCGTCGAATTCGATAACAATGCGAATAATGAGCCATAATTGTATTATTATTGATTTCATTGATTGCCGCAAAGATTTCTCACCTTTTCTTACATCCGCTGTTGCCTCGCATCGACGCAGGATTTTCCTTCCATCCGAAAGGTTTTCTTTCTCTCCTTTCGCTCCTACCATCTTACATACAAAAACGTTGTGACGAAATTTTTTTTCATTTTACAATGTGCTGTATCAGCTCTTAACTGATGTAAAGTTATTGAGCTTAGATTAATTATCTCGGTTCCATTTAACAGGCTAAAAAGACGCCTCTTATAAAGAACAAAGCATTAAAACCGTTTATGTATATATATAATAAAAATTTCGATCGCCCCAAATGTTAACCTTTACTCGCAGTAATTATAAATTTGGTCTTAAACAATGAAAAAATATTAAAATATAATAAATGTCCTTAATCGATTATATGTTAATTGTAAGTGAGACAAATTCGTGTAGGTTTTCAAACATAATTCCACTTTTTATATTATGATTCACACGTTCGACGGAACTTAAAGCGTTGTTCGATGTACATGTATACTTGTGCGTGTGCCAACGATCGGCTCTCCTTAGGAAAAGGAAAAATATTGCTTTGTGTAATGCAACACGTTGGATTGATCCGCGATCAGTTTCGATTTCAGCGATCCACGGATTCGCCAGCAAGTGCCCACTCGGTTATAACGCTGCACTGAGCCTGTTTGCTTCGTTTTATGCGGAAAAGCGGTTTTTGCATCGATAAGTGGTGCGGAGCGAGGACCGAAGCCTCGCTTTGGACGCCCGCTAACTTTGTTTTTCCCAGGCAAAAATCCCCTTCGGTCAGGCACAGCAGGAACGCCGGGTTCTGAAACTCCTCTTTTAACGAATGTGAACGTGGCGTTGCCCCTCGCTTACCCCACGCATAACGAGGAATATCCGCAGTCGCGTGTAACAAGTACCCATTATTTTAAATCCTTTTTTTTTTCGCTTAACGAAAAGGAGAAGAATCTCCATTGTAAGGGATTCCGGTATATCTCAAGCCTCCACTTAGGGTCGTTCGATATAAACGTTGAAATTTTATTCTGATGTAATAAAAACGTAGCAAGTGTTATCGTACACGTAGAATTTTCTGCCGGTAAATATGTAAAGCGATTTCCATACGAAGCACGTTGTAAATATTGGTATATTTCAATTATTTACCAATATACAGAATCTATTTCTCTTGCAGATCCTATTTACTTTAAATATTTGTTGTTTCACCATTTAGCATCGCTGGAAACTATTGTTTCGCATTCTCCTCCAGCAGCAATCAAATCGTTTTGATTTTTTAAATTTTTTTTTTTTCCAGCTACTTTAAAAATATATCTTTACCAGAATGTTTTGTTCACAGGTAACGCCTCTGCCATTTTCATGTTGAAGTTTACTTCCGTTTTTCAGTATATTTAGCGTAAGTATCTTGCATAATTCCAAGTTCGTATTTGATTCCCTGAATACATGAGATGGAATTTAAAGTATAATTTTTCACTTTCAATATTTAAACGTGTAACATATAAAACGCATTGTTAGTCACCTCGAATCACTGCGATTCGGGTTCATGAATGGATTAATGCATACAAATCGCAGTTCTTTTCCTTTCCCTCGCAAACTAAAATTGTTTATTAATAAATCTTAATCCATATAATAAGCAGACTATTATTAGGTTCAATATTTTAAAAGATTTATAACCTACGTTTAACCCTATTATGCTAATCTTATTATATCGTTACTTCTAGTGGAAATGGAAGGTAATCGATTGAAAGGAGCATATGCCTTTGCTGTAGAGCGAGATCAGCACAATTTACACCGTTTGGATCATTCTAAAATAACAAAATGATCAAATCCGATTTAGGTACTTATGACACCGATCCATTACACTTACCACATATCGTTTTTCATACGTAAAAATATAAGTTTTATTTTATGAAATCGGTAAATCAGTGTAAATTTCGAAAGTTTAAAATTTGATGTGCGTGCAATTGTTAATTTAAAGCTCGCACAAAGATGTATTACAGATTTTCGATTGAATAAAATTTCAGATTTCGGGTCCCCAGCCTTGGTGGAATGTTGAATTTGATTGCTGTAGAAATCGCTCTGCCGGCAAGCGGGAATCGGGATTTGAAATATCCAACTGAATAATTCATTCATTCCGAATGCCTGATCGTTCCGATCCGTGAATGCCTGATTTAGTGGTTAGGTTCCGTTCTGCAAAGGCACTGGCGCTTCGTTCGTTATTTGTCGGTTTCGACAGCTCTTTCGAAACATGCAGCAAACTGTTGCAACGCATATTTTCTACGAAGTACACAAGCCACAATTGAATAGGGCCCGGTTATTCGCTAAAAGGGTCATGATCTTTGATTTAAAAGGTTGACTGCCATTAATTTCAATCAAGCAGCTTCAAATATTTAGATATGGAAATCCGAGGCCTGGTTTCCATTCAATCACGTCAATAATAATAATAATATTAATAATAATAATAATAACACGATCCGTTAAATCTGCTTTTTTCTACTTTATATGTATTTTCCAGCGCGGATATAGAAAACTACACCGTTTTGGGGAATTCTGCGGATTCAAGTTGATATTCCGCTGCCGCAAAGACATTTGCTTCCGCCCGTTCACATTTGAAGTGACAAATTGATTCTGACAGGGACACATTCTTATGCTCTTGATAGGTTCACGTCATTGTTTCATATCCACATTCCAAAAAGGGACGGAATTTCCCTGCTTTCGGATGAATTTTGATCCTGCGGATGAAGTTTTAAAAAGGGGACATTAATTTTTGAAAAAGTTAAAAATGTACAATAATAAATGATCGATTTAAAATCGGTCCCGGGCACCCCTGCAGAGGTGGCGGGGGAGGTAAAAGAACTGCGGAAAATTCTGCAGGCGGAATGGTAAACAAAATTCATTTCATTAAATTTCAGCTGAATGGATTCAAATATGAAATGTGCGACTCATTGATGCTTGAATGAGAGAGGAAAAAGGAAAAAGGAGCGCAGGAAGGAATGGCAGCATGAAAACAACAATGGTAGCCGATCGATAACCTAAACTGGTTAAACGATTACGGGGGATTTTTAGTAAATAAATAAAGGAGGAATACATTTTGGAATATTTTAGCCGGGGAAAAAAAAGCTTTTTACTTGCCAGTGGCAGGAAATGGATGAAGCCTCAGCGACAGAAAAAGGAAAGAAGTGTTGACTCGAAATACCTCTCTGACAGCTTTGTGTTATCCTCTATAAAACAAATCCCAAAAATAAAAACAAATATGCGTTGCGTACATCATATATCGTTGCGTAAATGTTTAAACATTTAAAACAACATCTCCGGTTACGCACCCCGCGTTGGGATTCCTTATATTAATTATTTAGACACCTATTTAATGTGGGTGCCCCCCAGTTCCCGAATGCAGCCCGAATCTTGATGATAATGGCGAGAGGAAATGGTGATTTTATGTGAAAGGCCGCAGCAAACTTTACGGAAAATGGCTTTCAATCACGTTTTGCTTTTCCTGTCGGTCGCCGCCTCGGTGTTCGCTTCGGAAAAGTCTCCGGGTGTCGCCGCAGGAAACTCGGTTTCGTATTCATCCCTGGGTTCCAGGTGCGAACTAATAACTATCGCGATGTGCCGGGAGATCGGTTACAACATGACTTCCATGCCGAACGAACTGAACCACGAAACGCAGGAGGAAGCCGGAATGGAGGCGCACCAGTTCTGGCCTCTGGTGGAGATCGGCTGCTCGCCGGATTTGAGATTTTTCCTCTGCTCCATGTACACCCCGATATGCATCGAGGACTACCACAAGCCTTTGCCGCCCTGTCGCAGCGTCTGCGAGAGAGCCCGAGCCGGATGCAATCCCCTGATGCAGCAATACGGTTTCTCCTGGCCGGAGCGCATGGCGTGCGAAAAGCTGCCGGTTCACGGAGTCGATCCCGAAAACCTCTGCATGGAGCAGAACAACAAGACGGACCACTCCTCCGAGACCGGTCACCAAATGGCGACGCTGAAACCTCCGAAAAAAAACTCCGGAAGATGCAAGCCGGGAAAAAACGGAAACGCAAAACACTGCCAGTCGGAGGAAGTGCAACACACCCCGAAAGACGTTCACGCATCGGACTGCGCGTGCAAGTGTCGTCCACCTCTCATAGCGATCTCTCGCGACAGTTCCTACTTTAATCGCAGCATTTCCGTCGGCAACGTGGAAAACTGCGGTTTTCCCTGCCACGGCGTCTTCTTCAGCCAAGAGGAAAAAGACTTCGCCTCCGTGTGGATAACTCTGATGTCCAGTTTGTGCTGCGTGTCCACTTTAATGACTCTGACCACGTATTTCATCGACACCGAACGCTTCAAATATCCCGAACGACCGATAGTGTTCCTTTCCGGCTGTTACTTCATGGTTAGCTGCGGGTATTTGATAAGAGTGATCCTCGGCCACGACGAAGTCGCATGCGAAGCCAGAATGATACGCTACTACGCGACCGGTCCGATTCCCTGCACCATGGTCTTCCTCCTGGTGTATTTTTTCGGGATGGCATCCTCCATATGGTGGGTCGTGCTGTCTTTCACGTGGTTTCTCGCCGCCGGACTGAAATGGGGAAACGAAGCCATAGCAGGTTATTCTCAGTACTTCCACCTCGCGGCGTGGCTGATACCGACCGTCAAGTCCATAGCGGTCCTCGTAATGAACGCCGTAGACGGCGATCCTGTCGCCGGAATCTGCTACGTCGGCAATCAGAACTCGAGCAACCTGAGGGGCTTCGTCCTCGCGCCGCTGTTGGTGTACCTCCTGCTCGGCAGTGCATTCCTTCTCGGCGGGTTCGTGTCCCTCTTTCGGATCCGCAGCGTCATCAAGCAGCAGGGAGGCATCAGCGGACGCAGCAAAGCGGACAAGCTCGAAAAGCTTATGATACGAATCGGTATTTTTAGCGTTTTATACACCGTTCCGGCTACGATAGTCATTGGCTGTCACTTATACGAAAGTACATTTTATAAATACTGGATGAGTCAGTTAGTGTGTCCATGCAGTGATATAAATCGGGAGACGAGCCTGACCCTGGGACTGCGGACACGGCTGAGGCCGATGTATTCCATACTTATGTTGAAATATTTTATGGCGCTTGCTGTGGGCATCACTTCCGGAGTGTGGATCTGGTCAGGAAAGACTCTGGACTCGTGGAAGAGGCTGTCCAGGAGACTGTTCGGAGGAGGCAGAGGACACGGACACGGATCGGCCCTGATCAATCCCGCGAAGCAGAGAGTTTGCGTGAAGCAGCAGTACCAGGTAGGTCTTTGCATGCCCGTCAGCTGCATGATCATAACGCCCCGTTCGTCGGCCCTGGCGGAATCAACAAAGGAAACTGGCAAAAAATAATTCGTGCGGTGCACGTAAAATCGGATCGGCAATTTCTGCAGACGAGACGATTCGTAAGAAAGTTAAGAAAACGCGGTTCGGCTTTTCGTAACTTTCTCGATGGCCATCTCAGAACTTTGATTTAATACGTGCCAGACGGGGTGGGTCGCAGTAAACATAACGAACATTTATCCCGGCGTTCAATGCGAACTGGTCAAAAGTTAATATTGGAAATGTTTAAAAATACAAAAAGACGGGGCAAGTTTTTCCAAGTGAAAAATGCGCTCGGTTTTGCGACAGCGATTGCAGCACCACAGCAGCTCGCTCCAGGTTCTGTTCCAGTAGCATAAAACGAGTGGAAAAAACTATTTGCCAGGTAACTGGATGCAAGTGCAGAGCCGGCTTTGCACAAGAACAACTTGTTTCGGTCCGAGAACACGAAAGGTGTAATTACGGGAAAAAACCTTTTTAGCCGGACAGGTTCGTTCTTTTAATTTCCCGGTCCAAAATTACCTGCATTTATTTGCACATTTCGGGAAGCAAAATTGAAAACTCCGATTTTCTTGCTTCATCGGCGGCGGACCTAAATTTGGATTTCCGGAACGGAAGTTTTCTTTATTTTCCCTTTCTTTTTCGGGAGTTTCCCGTTAAAAAAAATTTGCGTCAGCGAATTTTCACATTTTCCAAACGGCCGCTTTCAGCCGTTGCCTAATCCCGTTTCGTCGGTTTCAGCATTTTCGCTGCGATCGGACGATGCCGCTGCCCGATTTCGAACCTCCGGGTGAAATTGTTTCCGGAACGTTGAAACATTATCTTCCGTCCGCGTCCGGGATCGCCGGACGGCGCTTTCGGAGACGAATTTCGGTTCCGCAAATGGAGGCGCGGTCGCTGATGCAATGACGGAGTCGTAAGCTGTCGAAAACTCGCCAATTCGGAAGTTTCCATTAAAAACCTGGAAACTTAAAGGGAAATCTGCGCGCGAGACGTCCGATTTTCCCGGGGGAAGACCACTTTTGGGTTGTCCCCGGGTCTTTCGTCTTTTCCACACGGCCAATGGTGCGATTCTCAGTTGCTCAGCGTTTGCTGAAAAAAAAGCGATTCATGCGAGGCTTCTGATAAAAATCAGCGGCGGATTTTTTGGTCGCAAACCATTTTGAGCCGTCATCCGGGCCGGCCGATCCCTCGCAGGGGTTTTTCTACTTTGCCTGACAAAGGTTTCGATCTTTTCCCCAGGTTCAACCCGCATCATTAAGATTATCCGAGCGCATCCTTCCGAGATACCGTGAATGTTATCGATTGGAATTGTGAAAGGTGTCTTAAAAAACTTACGAATGTTATTTTTTGAAAAATAATGACGGATTAGTGTCAATATTAGCCGTGAAACAAGAATATTATCGTCTAGACAAACATTCAAATATCGCTTGGGTGCGCCCCTGGATTATTTGCTGCCAGCAACTTATTTTCTCCGGCGAACCTGAAAAGCTATTTTTGCGTTTCCACAATCATAATCGAGAGTTTCTACCCGATTAAAACGCAGCCTCGTTTTTCACACCATCATAAGTTTATTGTGATAATATTTAAAATTAATTCTTGCTAAGTTATTAGCGTTCCACACAAAATTACCGTAATTGCATCACTTGAAATTGCTTACGCCCAATTTGAGTTATGAACTTCGCATTTGTCACACAATAATAATTTGTATAAGTATCGTGATATTTGCTCTCTCTCTCTCCCCTCTTCAAACGGGGGAAAAAATTCTCTCATTCATATTTAAATTAGGTTATTGCAGCTGAAAATATTCAGAAAATCACTGTATCTTGTACAGGGGCGCGAGACAGACCACAATTTCTCTCTACAATTGTCTAGTCGAACTGTCTGCACGCTTCGGACCGAGGCACTAATACAATTTTGTAAACCCTGCACTTATTTACTCCTCTTATTTGCCTTCATTCTGGAAATAAGAAGTGTTCGCGGTTAAGCGTATATTTGACATGATAACTGACTTTAAATGATGGAATTTCACGGTTCACGCATTTGGTGACCACCTACAAGCGTCAATCTCGAAAGCTGTGCACCATTCGAAATGTTCCGCGAGATTTATTTTTCAAAAAGGTTCTTAGCCATTGCTTCCGTTTCCCGCGGAAAAGTGCGTCAACCTGAACGCGGGGCTAACTTCGTCGCGAAAATTTCTCTCTCCCGTGAAATTTTTGCCTTTTACACGCCGAATATTCCCATCCGTCGGGCTTAACGTCTTCGAGCGTCAATTTCCGCCGCAGTTTTGGAAGCGCCGCACAATCCGGGAAGGAATGGAATCTCACTTGTTCCTGGATGGGAAAAAGTATTGGGTTTTTAGCAAAGTTTGAAGGGAAAATTTCTCCTCTCAGCAGTTTCTTGTCTTCCCTGCGTTACCCTCTTTTCCCTTTGGAAATCCTTCCGGAGACTCCCATAAGTCTTTTTCTCCAGACAATATTTTATTTTTTGACGTTCGAGGGGGGGAGACTCAAATGCGAACGAACTGATAGGCTACATTTCTGGCAGGAATCTTCTCTCTCGTCCGCTATGCAGCGGTCCGAACGGTTGTGCCTGATTTTCGGATTGAAAAACAAAAAGCAATTTTTACCGGAGAAAAGGTTGAAAATTGTCTCTGGAAGGTCTTTCTTTTTTTAAAGCATCAGGACAGGCCTTGGAAAAGGGAGGAAAACATCAAATTTTTTGACTGCTTTGTTAACTGCAGTGCAGGATTCGAAGTGCTCGAGAAGTAACACAATCCGGGGCAGAGATTCTTGAATGCTGCGGAAGGTTCGAACCTCCCGGTGACGAATTAAGGAGAGCCAACGAAAATGTCGCCTTGCGCTGCCGAAATATCTAATTCAGAATAATAAAAGGTTTATTCACGCCGTTTATGGGCTGTTGGTCGAAGGTTTTTAATGCTTCATCCCTTCGAAACCTGTGTCAATGAATATTTTAACAATCGGCAATGAGAAAAGACGAAGAAATGCATTATTTATCCCCGCGTTTTACCGCGCCGAACAAGTGTTGAATTTCCGAACGAATGCCGGAGCAGGTCGCCCTTTTCGGTCTGCAGCATTTCAAGTGACGCCGTGCAGGTTCGGTGCTGAATGTTTTACCTTTGGTTCTGCTTTTCGCAAAAAAAAAAAAAATTTTCCCATTCGCCTTGCGCACGGGATCGAATCTATAAATCCACGAATTGACGTTGAGACATTTGCGAAAATTGAGGCACGATCGTGCGCGAGTTTCGCAGTTTTGCTGCTGAATGGATCATCGTTAACTGTATTTTCCGTTCAGACATGTAAAAAGGATTGACAGGTTTTTCTTGGTGGAAATTCTACATTCGAGTCCCACGGGGAACACCACCGCGCAACCTCGTTTTTATTTTTCTCCCGGCTGCTGTAATGGTTTTTCTTTCTTTTCAGTGTAATTTTCATTGGGGAGATACATCCACTTTTTTACTGCCAATGTTTTTTTATTATCGAGTTGTCTTTTTATATCTCGTACTTTGGGGATCCTCGGTTGCAGGTCGCTCAGGTTGCAGAGGAACGTCGCCTGACCTTCCTGCTCGCACCGTGTCTTTAACATTTGACGAAACAGCGTCTTCGCCGGACGCCCTTTCCCGACCCCGAGGTGTTCCTTGCGTACGACTGATCGCTTTCCGTACCCTCGGTTCGATCCCGTTTATAATTACGTGTGCCATCACCGATCCCGAACGTGTTAAGAGCAGGCGATTTGCTGGACGGACAATGGATCTCTGGGGCGACATTTCTGTTGAAAGTTGCGGCGCCTCTTCCAGCTTTCCCGACCTGTTTGAAATCGCATAATCTCCGGTTTTGCCTTTTTTCAGAATTGCTTGGAATACTGCCCGCAAGTTCAGGTGCCATCAATGTCGCTACCTCCTCCCAGTTCAACTCTTCTCTCGGGACCTCATATTACGGCCGCACCGGGAAGCATACAGTCTGCCAGCCAGCACCACATGGCCACCGCGGGCGGTATGCACCTTCACGTGCTCAAGCAACCGCTCTCCCACGTATGACAACAGGTATTTGCGATAAATGTGTTATATGTGTCGTAATGTTTATGGTAGCCGAGGTGGTACGGCTAGGTATTGCTGTGGCCATTAAATTTTTTTTGCTCCGTTCGCTCTCGCAAAACGCAACCGTTCCAACGAGGAACCGTTCGCGTTCACGCGGATTATCTAACTGGCTCCGATGCATATCGATCATCGTATTGAAACGTCCGCATAATCTAGGATGTAGTCCATAATTAACTGCAAAAATTAAATTATTGCAACTTAATATTCATGGGACGTTGCCTTAAAGGAGATTCGCCTTGTTATCAATCGCTGAGTAAAAATACAATAAAACCGGATTTCGTTGTTATCATACTCTTCAAGTTGCGATGTTTGGCTCTAAATTTTTATATTTCAGCATTATATTTTTCGCCAAAGTTCCAAATTGACTGCAGACTTTCTTCCTCGTGTTCCATTATTTACCATCATCTTTGATGCTTCTTTTATATATTTTTTTATAACCGTATATATGGCATGAAACGGCCCAGTAATATTATCATAAATAATCTCATTTCTTATTCTTGCATCTTCCTTGCGATAAATTAACGCGATTGTGCCCGACTTTGCGAAATATTTTTCGCCAACCTTTCGGTCGCAACCGGAAGGAAAATAATTAGAATGTTAAATCACATATTTATTTGTGCTGCGGTGCATTATACGTGTAAACGAAAGTGGGAAAATTACCTTCCGTCATTAGAAAAATAATCTATTTCAGGTAATTAGGCAAAGATTTAGTATCGGTATTAAAATAAAATTCCGCATCTATGAAAATGCAGGTTTGGGAAAATTTTTTTCGACGGTCCAAAATGAAGCCTCTGTCTGGTTCGACCGCGACCGGTCTGCGGTCGCCAAATTTTGGTCCAGACAATTATCCGTCCGTGGATTTCCGATGGCTCAAATTGCTCACATCTAAGCACTGGAACGAGGATCTGTCACGATGCTCAGCTTCCCTATGCAATTATGTAAAAAATTGACTGGTTAGGCCTCCGTTTTCCGCCGGTCGCAATGAACCCTGCACCAAACCGGTTTCGCGTCATCGCAATCGCCGGCCGACGGAAAACGTAAAATGTCCCCGTTGTCCACTTTCCCGCTGCAGGAGCTGAAACTTCCAGCGCGACAGCGGAGGACGGTTCGCAGATAAACAAGGTAAAAATTGAGTCGTGCATTCGTTCATCTGATGCATGCTCGCAGCCATAAAGTGAGGCATAATAGTGACTTAAATGAAGCATTAACGTCGAGATGCGGAGGGTTTCGTTTCGAAATTTACGATTGGGAAATTTTTCCCGTATAAAATTTTCAAATATTAATAAATAACATGCTAATGATACGCCGAATATAAAATTCCTATGAAATATATGTATAATACAGTCATTTTATGCAATGGCGAATGACATAAATTGGAGGCCCAATTGGAAGCGTCGGCCTGTTAGGTTAGGTTCCTCTCTCGTTTCCTTCCACTTTTTCCGGTTCGGCGTCCCATCCCGGAAAATGCAAACTGCCGTGCCCCGAGGGCAGAAAACCGGCGAACGGCAATCCGGCACGTCGGATATGCAAAATAATTAACGATGTTTAGATTGCCGTGGTAGCAAACGCCGCCAAGCCGGGTTGGAACATCTCTCCGTAAGTTTCCTTGTTCTTGTACACCCATCCGAAGCATCTGAAGTGCAAATATTTTGTTAATCTCGAATTCACGTTTGGCTATGTGAAAGTGTTATTGGAACGGTACCAGCCGAAAAATGTTGCCGGTGCGACTGTTGTCTGTTTGGCGCGGGAGCGACAGCTAAAGCGATCCATGCGCCGAAAATCGTGGATGTCCCGGTCTTGAAGCGCGATTATTTTTCACGATAAATAAATGTAAATGTAAGTGGCGGAACCGGAAACGCAATTTTAACAATGAGCCTCCACGTTCGCCCGGAACTGACCTAACTCCAACCGGAAAATGCTTCTCACCGGCGAATAACGAAATAATTTATTTTTCCTTTCCAGACGAAGCAGTCGGAGGAATCGGACTGTATATTCGAGTGCGAGTACGAAGGAATCAGCGAAGGCATGACCATGATAGCGTCGACGAAGGGCCCCGTGAAGGGAGTCAGCAATTACGGCCCCATCTGATTTGTCGCCGAACATTTCACGTTTTCTAGTCATTGTCGTTATGGAAGATTTTCGAAACGTAGCTGTCGTGAGAGCGTAGAAAAAAATTTCGCGCAGTCGCGAGTCGCCCCCGGGGCTCGGCTCCGGTCGGAAAATCATCGCCGTCAATCTCGAGGTGTCGCCCACGTGCAGGGATTTGTCGCGAACGGCGTCTGCTTCCACGGAGCGATCGTCCGGCGCACGTACGTCGGCGCCGGGACTTCTTAATTCATCGCTGCTCTCCCGTTCGGACGTTCCCGTCGCTGCAGGAACGAGCCGGTTCCCCAAATGCCCGAAACAGACAATGCGTTGCCTCCCCTTTCCCTGGGGAACTGCGGGCGGTGGGGGCGTTGATGCGTTCGGGGGAATCGGCCATTAAATTACCCGGTCGTAAGAAGGAAATGTGCATTTAAAGAGCTTGCACGCGACGTTTTTCTGTCTTTCACCTTATGGGACTGATATCGAAAGTTTTACGGGGGGTACGGGGCAGTGGCAGCAGAAGAAACAAATTGCTCCGTGACTCATATTGCTTTCATGAATAAATTACGGTCGGTAATTTTCATTTATTTCTCGGTTCTGAGGGCAGCAGAAAAGCTCGAGCTTTATTTCGCTGCAGAATGCCTCGCTCAGCGAAGGATGTGTTCGGGTGCGGGCGTTCGGAGTGTGCGTTCGCATGGGACTCCGGCCTGGATCGTGCCACCCGTTTGCAACCCTTCGGGTGCACTTTGAGGTGTTTTCGGGGGGCTCTTTTCGATTGCGTGCATTAGAAAAAGCTGAAAGCGGTGCAATATCAAAAAAAAAAATATGATAAAAACCTCAACATTTTTACTATATTTCTTTGTCTTTTTACGATATAGGATTTCTACATAGAAATAATTTCTGTTTAACATAATATGTAGATCGAAAATAAATTGTGGTTAAAAAGTATTGCATTTTCCTTTCTTTCGCAACCCGAATTTCCCGATCTTCCATCGGCGTCGTGGCACTAACCGTTCTGCATGCGTTCTGTACCTCGAGTGATCTTCACGAAATGATTTCCGAGGTGTGTGCGTGCGTGTGTACAGCGAAGGAAAACCATTACCTAATTTTGTATTACGCGCGATAATCCTCAAGGAAGTTCTGTCTGTTTGAACAGAATGCTGCACCATTCGGTCACACGATGATGGCCGTATCTGCAGAAAGTCACACACACACACACCAAGAATCACGTCGACAGATCGCTCATTTTAAATGCAATGGCAGACTGTAAATCACGTTATGTTGCATCAATATAATTTCAATATCTATAAACTCAGAGCTTTTACGTTGTGTGAGCTTTATTGAATAACGTGGTGGAGAACGGTTTTGTCATGCGACGGAATGGCGGAAACGTCCAGCGTCAGCAGTGCTGCCGGTCCAAAGCCTCTTGCTTTCTTTCAGACAAAAAGGGAAGGCTCCATTGACTTAGCTTGCCTCGCCATTGTCAGATAATTTGACTTCATAGACAAAAGGAGCGATTTATTAGGCAAGCGAATGGAGGCTGTCTGCCGGGGCTTCTTTTGTAACTTTCGAGTGCTTTTAATCGGTGGCGAACTTCTGGCCATCGGGGGAGCGGTTCCAGTGCAGGAACTTCGTAAGAAAAATTTTAGGGCTGGAACGCCAAAAGATTCTTCCCGCCCGAGAGACAAAGCATTTTCCACAGGAAATAATTAAAGCTGTAAAATATTTTACTATTAAATGATCGCTCGAAGACACGGCATCACTTCCACATTGATATTTCGAGCTGTTGGCCACTGCATTGCCAGCGTTCAAGTGGCCTTTGGCAGAAAAAAAAATATTTTCCCCGCTCACGAGGCAGTTTTCAGCGGAAAGTGAGGAGAGAAATTTTTTGATTTGAATGTCAGTGCAAATGCGGGAAAACGCGAAGATCGGCATGGGACTTAAATGACGAGGATTTCGACAGGTACCGGCCGGGCGAGGCATTGCGAGGCCCTCCCGACCCACACAAAAAAACCGTTGTAAATTTCCCGACAGTCAATCGCGGGAAGGAAAATGATGGAAAAGCTGCAGGTAAACCGCTTTGAGAGCCTGTCGGATTTCAATTTCGAATTTTAAACCTGACCGACAGCGCGTAAAAGCGAAGGGGCTACTCGCTCCGGACCAAATTAAGCGGCTCCGGAGGAACGTGGCAGCAGAGTAAGAAATTTTACCCGAAACTCCCGCGGCGGAAAAGGTACGGCAATATTTGAACCCCGGATCCATGTTGAATTAAGAAGACTTTCCTGCTATTTTCCCTCTCCCGGGGGAGAGAAGGAGAAAATTCAACGTAAGAGTTCGGGTTGATATGCCGAAGGCGCGGGAGCCTTAAAACGACGATCGGGGCTGCAGAAAGAAACGGCATCAAGCGATCTCCGACTGGTAAACCTCCTAAAGCAATGACTTAACCTCGCGGGTTCGCGATTGCCTGGGAGAGAGCATCCTGCTGCCACGGAGCAAAGCCCTCCGGCGCCTCCCGCATCAAAAAGCCGGCGTCGAGAGCGGTTCGAGTTTTCCAGGTTTCGCCGGACGGGGAAGCGAACCTCGGCTCCTCGTGGCGCAACGGGATGAAATTTCGAAAGACGCGAACCTACCGCAGTCGTGGAAGCAGGCAACATCTGCGCGATTCCCCCGTTTGAAGAGAGACCGAGCCGATATTTCACCGCGTCAAGTGGCTTAACCCACGTGGGAGTGCCCTCTTTGAACGATCCCTCCGGTGACAATTCCATTGACAAAAGCCCTGCTTTGATCTCCGGCGATGTCTCCCAGACAAAGGAAACAAACCAACCGATCAATTAATGAAAAAATTGATCGAAGAACAAAGGAGGCCCCAGCAAAATGACACTTTCTTGGACGAAGGAGGCCGAGAACAATTCGATAATTTTTCACGTCAAAGCTCGGTATCAAAATAATGCCGTCTTCATCATTTCGCTAAGTCAGCAACATCAAACGAAAATATAAATTCACTCGGACGTGTACAAATATATTCGCGTTCAAAAAATTAAGGGAAGAGCGACAAAAGCGAAAAGGTCCACGAAAGCTATGCTGCGTTAATTACCTTTAATGTTTATACCACAGCGTGCTCAGCAGTTGTCGCCCCTCCTTAAAACGGATAATAAACCGCAATGAAGCAGCGATACAAGCATTATTATTTACGCACTATTGTAAACGTACGTGCGACCACGATTAGGTGCCGGAAATGGAACAGCAGAAGAGAAAAAAAACGGGGCTCAACTTTTTGGGGCCCTTTTTTTTTTTTTTTCAGGGAAATTCAGGAAAACCGAATAAATTACGTTATCTTCGCATCATAAATCATGTTAATCGAAAGGGCAAGGCGGGTGACGTAGAAGACAGTGGAACTAGGGATTTCGAATTTCAAACGACTAGCGCCACGGCGAGCGGAACCTTTTCGGGCGTCTCCGCATCCCCGAGACGCGGTTTTCCGGGCGGGCACCGAGCCGCAGCAAAATTTTTTTTGTCCCGCCGAATTAAAATTAGATTTTACACGGAAAAGGATCATCAGATATTAAAGGAGATTTATGGCTTTTTTCTTTTCCCCGGGCGTCGCCCCGCTTTTCCAAATTAAAACGGGACACCCCGCATCACCGTATTTCAGCCGAAAAGCAAAGATCGTAATTAATAGCGACGCATTATCTATGGAAATCTAGAAAAGGCGTTATCGGAGGCAAACTCCGGCTCGAATTTGCATTGCACATCTCTTTTAATTAAGCTCTCCTTAATTTATCCATTCATTTTGCACTTAGATAACCGGCGAAGTCGTTAATTTGAGCTGACAGCGTTCGAAAGGCTGCCCGACTTCCGCGGAGAAGCTCTTCGCGCCTTCGCCCTCGCCGGGGGAAGCTGCCGCGGACGGCTTTCCCAAAGTCAATGAAAAAACGGGAAAATCCAATCGGAGGCATCAAACCGATACGGAAATTTTCCTCCGGGAGAGAGGGGGCACTTTTCAGCGATTGTCTGCCAAAGCAAAATGCGCTGATAAAAAGAAGCCGCTGACTCGAATGGAAGCTTTTCCGATCTCGCTCGCTCCCTGGATATTCGGGATGAATGGGATCTGATTATGCCGTTGAAGAGCTTTTCATTTTTTTCTACGGCATCTGCTGTCGCCTCCTCCTCCCTCCGACTGGGGCGACGGGCGAAGGGGCCGAACATTCGAACCCCTCCGCTCGGCTTTTCCACGTCATTTTCACCTTTGCCGTCGTCTTCCTTTGACGGCTTTCGAGGAGCGGAAGGGAGGAAAAATGAAAATTTTTTTTCCCTGCGAAAATCGCAGGCGATAATGGAAAGTTCCACGGGGGAAAAATAAATCTGGAAAAGTAACTGGCGCAGGTAATAAAAAAAAAAAAAAAGTCCCGGGGTTTTCCGCACGTGGAAAGCGGGGTCCCCGACGTACCGGCCTTCGGCGGCCATCAGGTTGGGTTTCGATGCCCTTGCGACAGCGTTCGCATCGTTTTCGAACGGCTTTTTCAACCGCAAACGACATCGATTTTTCGTTCGGAAAATCTGACGGCTCCGACGACCCGACAAAGGATGCACCGAGGCCTCCGACAGAAAATGGTTTAAAAATGGAAACGCAGGTAAAAAACTGCCGGGCAACTGATTGTTAGAAAGGTTTTCAATCAGAAGCTGTCGTTTCGTCGACTTGCGACCTACCTGCTTTCGTTACCTGAGATTAATTTCCTTGCGGGGAGGGTCGCGACGAGCCCCTAAACCAAAAATCGCTGAATAAAATTTTCATTTTCGCCCCTTCTCCGCATTCTGATGCTCTTCCGGCGAGGGTTTTTCCCTTTTTTTAATATCTCCTCTTCCGAAGAGCGTCCCCGGCACATCAAACCTTTTCTCGAATTTATTCAATTACATCGAAATTGCTACTCGAGTCTGCCCTTTTGTAATTTTCGAGACCTATGCCAAGGTATCCTTTCTTTTTCTTGCTCCTTACAACGGGGAATTATCCTTCGGGGCTTAATGTTTTTCGACTTCAATTTAATTCCAGCGACTTTTAATATATTTTTTCTTTTTTTTCAAAATTAGATTTTCGTCGAAAACTCAATTTTTCACATTTTTCAGGTTTTTCGCTTTAATCTCCTGAAAAAACTCAGCTTCGAGCGAACCCCTCTTGACCGGCACGGGATCGACGGAGACCTCCGCGAGGGCAAATGTGAATAATTTCGCAGGCAGACTTTATACCTACCTGGCTTCCGCAGCAGCTTGCTCTGCGCTTACCTGTCGGCAGGTCTCACTTCGTGCGGACGGCGAAAAACTTACTTTTATTACTTATTTTCAAGATCCTCCGAACCTTTCGGGACGCGCTCTCGATCCCGGAGCACGGATCCTTCCGGATGTTAGAAGCTCCGTCCAAGCGGGGATTTCTCCGCCTCGGGAAATCGGGAAACCGTGCCGAAGCGAGAAAAAGGACGTGGAAAAGGCTTCGGCAATTTCGGGGCGCGAGCGAAAATTTATTAAAGTATTTGGATCGACCGGGAAACTTTTTCGAGAGTTTTCCCTCTTAAAACTTCCATTTCTGTTAAGTAAACAGTTCCTGTTGTAAGCAAAGCACTTCTCCTTCTTCTTCTTCTTCTTCTTCTTCCTCCTCCTCCTCCTCCGTCAGCATCTCATCGGCGGATTAAACGCCGGGAGTTAGCGCTGACGTTATAAAAACGCTACGATCCCGCTCTTGCTGCTTACCATTTTCTGATTCCACGTTGTGCTTCAACCGCAGGATTCCGTGATTTTGAATCGAAACCTGTTTCGCTCACGTTGTCTCAGCGCTCCCAACTTTTAATCGGCTCGCGATCGGCGTCCAGAATTCGGTCCGTCTGAAAATGTCTGCTCAGTGTACCCTCAAACCGACCTTTTCATGCTAACCTTCTCTTCTTATCTGGCTTCGTTTGTTTTCTCCATTTCCTTTTGCCTCCTCTCACAGTCTGCTGAGTTGCCATCGTATGGTATATAAAAGTGAGCAAAGTTCGCAACTGTTTTAATCCAGAGGCCAAATTTTTTTTTAGATTAAAATAAATGTACAGTAAATTAAATAATTAACATTTGACTATTGCCATAAATATTATTTGTGTCATCATAGTTTAAACAACCTTAATTTAAAAATTAATCACAAATACCGTGCTCATATTACATATATTAAAGTAAATAAACCAGTCTCAAATTGTTATAGAAGATTTGCGGAATAAATAATAAAATGCAGTAAATTAAAAAACGTATCGTTAATCTTGGTACTATGATATTATTGAACATTAATATTTGCATGCAAACATTATTTGTAATTTAATTTTATTATACAATAATGCTTATTTTATGTCAATATTTTGTCGAGCGAACATTTCGGACTTATATCCGAAGCAATTGAACTATCCCGAAATTTTACGTGTCTTTTCCCGTCGATGTGCCTTTCGAGCCCGGGAGCACACCGACAGCAAAAATAAATGCGGGACTGCGATTGGCACGGCCGGTCCTCTGCGACAGACCGACCAGATTCCTTATATCGACGAAACGAAATTGGAAAATAAAAACGACAGCAATTACAGGGTAATGAAAAAAAATAACAGAAATAAGCGAAGAGTTTAAGCTCGCAAAATTAAAATTTACATTCGACAATCGCAGAAGCAGTGGCAGCAGCAATCGCGGAAAATCCGCTCCCCCAATCGAAGTGCCGAAGAAATAACTTCAATCGATTCCGGTCCAAATCCTTCAACGGATTTCGGTAACTCAGTTTTGGTACAAAAATTTCAAAATTTCTTTTCTGCACGCGATCCACACTCGTTCGCCTTTTCTCGGATCACGGCCGAACCGAAGAAAGCTCTGCCGATTCTACGCAAGTGAGAGCTCCAACAGCGAGAGAAACCTTTTTCAAAATCGTTCGCTCCGATATTTTTTATGGATTTCTCATTGACGGTGCGGAAACCGTGATTGATGAGAATGGTTGACACTGATCCATAACGCTGAAGGATCTTTCCTTGCCACTTTCTATAAATCATTAAAACGTCAAATTGTTGTCGTCCCGTTCCGAAATAACGAAAAATCTGTCGCAGGAGGAACGGGATACGAGCTCGAAAGACCGGGGCCGATTAACCTCTCGTTTAATATTTACTCCCGACTCATTTTCCTGCCGGCCCCATACCGTTAATAAGGAAGGGAGCGACCCGCAGAAGATTTTAAGTGCGCCACGGATGCGTTGGTCGGGACTCGGAATCGGTTCACGTTCGGCAAAACCAAGGGCCGACGTGTTCCAAATCGCTCTGGACGACCGGCGCCAAGTTTGGGTCCCGGAACCCGAGGTGGGAGTGCGAAATCTTCGGCGGAGAAGGCGAACATAAGTGGGAACGGGAACCGGGAGAAAAACTCGAAAAAAAAGCTTGGGAAAGAACCCCGGAACACGCTTTTAGTTTTAATGGGCTTAGCCATGAAGGGATGGTGCGATGGCGGGATTTTAAGATGAACTCGATTTCCGCTTCCGTCACGTTGCGTGACATTCTTCTTCTGCCGTTCACGGGCCCAACACGGTTGAGATTCTTCATTAGGGATTCCGCCGCCCGAACGTGACTTAACATGAGATTGGGGCTGAATGAAACTCTCCCTCGTCGTATTCCATTTCTCAAACGTCAATCAAAATCACATCCTAATTGAAAATTTCCCAGTTTTTTGCAGCGCATTTCGAATCAAATATCCGACTCCGAGTGGACACCACTTATCAGTTCCACGACCGCACATCCACTTGGATCGTCCACTTAATACGCGGTTCTGACGGCGAATCGGACCGCATTTAATCTCCCTTTCATCGTAGCGAGGTGTGCGACACGCTCCAATTTCTGTGCAGCGAATTTCATATCATCCACCGCATTGAAAGTGCACCAGTGCGGAAGGGAAGACGTCACTCGAAATAAAACCGGTATCCCACTTTAAAATTTTAATTCGATTCATTAAGAAAATAGACCCAAAGATCCCTTTTCATGATTAAAAGATTTCTCCCGGAATAAAATTGTTTTTCCAGTAAATTTCGGTCTCATGGAATACATCCCCTTCTTGCTAAAAGTGGGTTATCCATCCAAGATAAACGGGATCTTATGTAACTCAAAAATCCTAAATGAAAATGTGCATAGACCTGAATAGGAAACATGTGAAATTAGAATGATTTTTTGATGTTCAAAGACTTAAATTTTATTCTGCTCTACAAATACAATGAACCATAACGTGATTGAATTATACCTAATCTCATGATTAAGAAATTCGTCATGGAAATGTTTATCTACATATATAAACTAATGTAATTTAATTAAAGAATTACACACATGTCTTATTTATAAGCAAAAATTAATTAAGAAAACTTATGGCGTTCTAATTTAAAATGATAATTTTTATGGCTTCAAAGGGTTCAATGTGAAATCTAAATTAACTAAAATACCTAAAAAAGTTTATATTTTAAATGACAAAATTTTCTTAAGTAAAGTATCAATCTCCGTCACTATCTATTCTTAATGAAAAAAATTACCTCACAAAGCAAAGGAAACTAAAAGTTAAAAAAAAATAAAATGAATAGTTCCTCTCAAACTTAACCTTTTTAACTTTCCTAAAAAAATATGACATTTAAAATTTTTAAATGTGTATCTATTTGCTAAACGTAAGATTTAAAATCAAACTACCTGTTTGTAATTTTTTATAGTAATTATCATGAAACAAACATTTTTCTTTGCAGAGCCAAAAGCACGAAAATTAATATCTTAGACAATAAAATATTAAAATGTAATAATGGAAATTAGTTAGCATACATTTATTTATACGCCCATGCCGAAGAATCATTATCAAACAATTATGACTTCCAAAGTATGGTTTTTAATTTTGCGATTGTGAAATAAGTTGTAGAAATTTTCTGCTGTTGATCGCTCTCGAAATCTAATCGCTGCAGCATTCTCTTTTGGAAAGTATAACTTTGATTCCTGTAATGACAGATTAAATTATTTCAATTTTATAAAGTGATAAATGAAACAGATGAATATAATATCCCTTAAAGAAAAAAAATTCTAAAAGAAAAAGAATCTGGAAGTCTGAATTGCTTTGATTGTTAATAAATATATTTACATGTATTTTAGATTAATTGATACAACTAAAACTTAAAAATAAAGGAACAATATTTGATCAAAAACTATATGATAACCAAAAGAAGAGTAATTAACTAGAGATTAAAATACTGATTTCGCGAATCGCATAAAACGATATTAATTTTTGCGAAATGGGTTATCCTTTTAAATCATTAAGTTTTTCTATACTAATAAAGCTGATCAATATCGTCATAATTACTATTACTACTACTACAACTACTATTATTACTACTACTACTATTACTAGCATTATTATTATTATTATTATTATTATTGTTATAGTAGTTTTTTCCTCAGGACACTTCTGCTTGGATTTCATTTTCCATCCCTCTAAGGGTTGGTATCAAGTAGTGGGTGAGTCTGCTTTTGTCCTTGTTGAGGAACTTTCTGACTGTGGCAGGTTTTGAGTATAATGCCTTTTTGTACCTGGGTGTGTGTTTCCAGGGGGAGTTTGAGAGTGTTGAGGTGTTTGGCGAAGGAGTGGGATGTGACTCCTGTCGGGGATATAATGAGGGATAATATTATGACTGTATTTTGTTTCCAGGTCTGTTTTATTTCAGTGGCTAGAAGGAAGTATTTCCTTTTTTTTTCATTCTCCTTTTTCTCTATGTTGTTGTTATTAAGGATAGATGCGTCTATCAAGAATGTGCTTCTTTCCTTCTTGTTGACGAGGGTGATGTCCGATCTGTTATGGGCTACTGTCATGTGTTTGCGGAGTGTCGTGTCCCACTATAATTTGGCTTTCTAGGATAGTTTGCGGGTGGTATCCATAATATGGAAGCCGCTCAGTTAGGCTGTGTTTGAGGGCAAGCTCTCGATGTATTATTTTGGCTGCTATGTTGTGTGTATCGATATGGTTGGTGGATGCCAGGAGTTTGCATCCGCTGGTTACGTGTTCAAATGTTTCGGCATCTGTCATTCTGAACCGTTGTCGCTCGAGTAACCATCTTTATGTAGTTGAGGGTGGGGATGAATCTGTCCTAGATGGCCATCAATAAAGCCTTGTGTTTTCGGTTGTAGTTCTCCTCTGATTAGCCAAGCGTTTGAGTCTTGTTTGTTTATGTAATCCTGTTGTATTGTATAATAGTGTTTCCCACGTATTTCTTTCTCTGACCCGTTGGTTTTCTTATTCGCTGTGTGTAGATCTGGTTCAAATTCTGTTTCGGCTTTTTGGCTCAAACTGAGTGGTGTGTCTGCTGTTATGATTGCCTTATGTAGCTGAATATGTTTTTTGCTGTGGAAGTAGTGTCGTAGGTAGCGGATTTGGCTTTCCATGTTTTGTGTTAGATCTATTAGGCCCCGTGCTCAAAATTTTCTTTGTAATGTGGTTTGCTCAATATATGTTTAGGGTGCTGGAATCTGCGTTTTGTGAGCATTACCCTACTGAGCCAGTTGAGTTCCTCTTTTACCGTCTTGGTTCATTTGTCCGCACCGAATGTCACGCCCAAGTCTGTGCTAATCTGTTCGGTCAATTTGATTAAGTTTTACATTTTTATTATTATTATTATTGTACCTTAATCGATTTAATCCGAGTTTAAGTTTATTTAGTTTTGTGTTAAATCTTTTAAAATAACATTACTTTCAGAATACACAAAAAAATTGAAGAAACTTACTACAGGGCTTCCAACTGGCAAACATAATAATGTAAGATCATTTACAGTCATCCCTGACGGTAAATTGCGAATTTTAACTATAGTTCCATTTAGGTACGACCAATTCTGAAGGAAATAATTTAAAATATTAATTTAAGAAATGTTATATTCCATATAATTTTGGAATTCTTGCACAAAAATAAGTAATACATTTTTAATTAAAAGAAAATCTACATCAAAAACTAATGAAATTTATTCTTTAAGAAAATAGTGAAAAATGACAGAGTCAGGTTAGATTATGGTTCAGACTAAATGGCATAAAACTGCGAAAAAAAATGGTAAGCAGCAGTCATCAATAACGTGACAACGCCGCTTCGTGCTCCCAAAGAAATGGGCACATGAGAAAACGCGAGAACTAATAATGTATGAGGTTTTGTTTGTTTGTAATATCTGGCATTCGTAACTCGGTGTTTGAACGAAAATCTTTAATTGTTCTTTGTCAAGACAAGACAAAACACTAAAAGACAAAAAATGCTTTCGATATTTGTTGATAAGCTTCTATAAGATGTAAAAATTTATTCAATAAATTTAGATGGAAAGAACTTGATGAAGCTGACTTAACTATTTAAAGTTACCCCGGGGGGTATTAACATTATCCCATTTCTTTTTAAAAAAAAATTTATGATGCACCAATCTGAAATAATATCATTTTAATAGAGGTAAAAAAAACAATAAATGTAAAATTTTCGTTGATTTCTAAAAGATTTAGCTTCTGATAAATTCTGTAGAAGTGCTTATTTTTAGTTTCATATAAATGTTGAAAAAAAATCGTATTTTTAAATGTTTTAACTTAAATTAAAAGTACAAAAATATTTCATGCATCTTATAAATTTCAGATATTCCTGCATCAGTATGGTTTTCACAATACTTGTTATATTCTTTAGTATTACATCTTCGCTGTTATTACAAAATAAATTTAAGATTCTTGCCTTTTCCGAATCAGAAGCAGTAGAGATCATAGATTTTGAACTATCAAAATTCAAGTACGGCTTTACTTCATCAATTATCTCAACATCGGGTTCGGTTTTCAGAGTGCCCAAATTTCTGAAAGTTAAATCACCGAAAATTTCTCTCTTATCATCCAATTCAACTGTTTTGCTCACAGCAGGAACGACTGAAATCAAAATTTTTTAAAATAGGATTAATTCTTGCTTGCATCATATATATATATATTGGAAAACATTAATTTTTTCTTCAGCATAAAAAAAATTTCCTTTTTTCCTTCACCCTTAAATATACCG
Source organism: Ricinus marginatus (assembly GCA_028565995.1). Classification (NCBI taxonomy): domain Eukaryota; kingdom Metazoa; phylum Arthropoda; class Insecta; order Psocodea; family Ricinidae; genus Ricinus; species Ricinus marginatus. The sequence continues at coordinate 62,211 of JAOWBB010011941.1, forward strand.
CACAATAACAATTAAATTAAGTATTATGTTCACTCCAAAAATCTCAAGTAAAAATTTTAAATGATTAATACTTCAAACATTTGTAACTAAAACTGTATATGATTGCGAAACACACTCTATCTCTATTATTTTCTATTCCAAAAATTTAACTAATGGCAAACAATTTTCTTTATTTCTGGAGATACTAGGCTTAGAGTGCGATTGGTTGGCGGTAATTTCAAGCTAATTTTAAGCATATTATAGTTAATTTTTTAATTTAATTAAATATAATTTCAAAAAAACAGAAATACCAAACTCATGTAAATTCAATCTAATTTTTTTTCGTATTCCCCCTGAATTTATTTTTCACCATATCGTGACAACAAGGCTTGGGGACCATAAGATAAACTAAAACCTTTTATGCATTAGAAAACCACGAAAAGTTTTTGCTTTTTAAAATGAGGCCAAGTCATAAAGTCAGTAAATCATTATTAATACAATTTTTTGACGTTAATGTTTTTATAAAATATTTATTCTTTAATTTTTAATTTTCTGTTCGTAAAAGTAAAATATGAAAATAAATTTCATTACTGATAAAAAAATAATAAAAATATAAAATTAAATTGTCATAGTATCTAATATAATATCAAAACGTTATTATTTAAGAAAATTACCTTTAGTTTCACTATGATTAATTTTATTTGTTCTTCGTTCTTCCATTTCTTGAACATACTTTTTATCAATCCAGTGTGTAATCGAATCGTCAGTCTTTCAAAAGAAGAAAATACTGGTTTAATTAATATTAAAGAAATGGCAAACTGCGCTGGGTTGAGAGTAATTGAAAATTACAAATTGAATTAACATATAAGTAGTTTTAGTTTATTCATTTAAAAACTTTTCATATTAAATTTATATTTTAATTTTATTAATTTAATCTTTCACACTTTTTCTTTCGTTTTAAAAAATTAGTCTAACATTACTTAACTAAAAAATTAAAATTTTCAACTCTTTCTCCTATTCTCTGACACAGAGACAAAGTAAAATAATTCAATGTTTTATCCTGAACACTATAACAAAGACTTAATCCGATAACTTAACATTAATCTGGGATGAAAAAAACAGCGACGAAGAATTAAATTAAAAAAAGATTTTTTCATTTTCAATGCAAGATAAATTGTAGACTGTATGAAAATTTCCGCTTTATTGTCTACATTGCAAACTTAAATCATGAAAATATTATATTGTCACATCTATATATGATAAGAGTTACAGTCGATCGCATATACAGCAAATCAAAGTTAGCTTAAAAGATTTTAAAAGCAGAATAATTACTTTTGAGAAAATTAGCTAAAAGTAAATTTATATCAGTGAGAAATGTTATAGTTCAATACTTACTTGAACTGCTTTTTTATTTTTATGTTCATTTGAATTACATGCACCAGCTACATTAGAATATTTTGTAGGTCCTGTCTTTTTTGGTAGCCCTCCAACATTGTTTCCAATCGTCTGATTATTCATCTGCGAACTTTTTTTTAAAAATCCATTGTTTTTCCTCCTTTTTCTTTTCATTTTAACCTGCCCATTTTTTTCTTGAAGCTGTTTTCTTCTTAATTCATTTTCAATTATATCTGAATTTGTGTAGCAGTTAATATCTTCTTCATTTTGCCAACTAGGAGTACGATATAATTCTTTTTTCTTTTTTTTGTTATTCCTATAATTTTGGCAATCATTTACAATATGGTTTAGTAGAAATTTAGGGTTAGAATGCTCTTTATAAAAGTTTTGATTGTGACAATAATTGTCTGACATTCTTGCCCCAGGTTCATTGAATGAAATATTTGAAATTTCTGATTGGAGAAAGTCATCTGAAAAAATTGAGCATTTATTAGTCTTTATAACCTAGTTTTTTAAAAATACATCAATTAGTCTTAATCGAGTTAAATTATTTTTCGATAAAAAATCGAGTTATAAATTTCAAATTTTAATAAAGGCACAAATTAAAAATAATGAAATAACAGGAAAATAAATATAATTATAAAGCAAATTCAACATTAATGTCGTCTGACTTGGACGTTATAACTATTTATTTAGTAGTTAATAGTATCAACTTGAAATATGATTTTTCTCAAGTGGAATGATCTTGAAAACAAAAATTATCAGTAAAGATATTATTTAGATAATGACAAAATTCAAAAAAAATTATGTTTACTAATCTCAAATTAAAGATCGAATTCTTTAACATTTACTTACTGCCAGCAAGATTATGTGAAAATGAATTTGAAAAAAAAGAATTTATATGACTGGTAGAAGATAATCCATCATTGAGAATGTTTTGTTCACAAAATTGAGTAGGAAGTTCATAATTTTTAAATCTTGTTATATTATTTAAGTTTTGCGCGTCGATATTTCTAGATCCCGATGCTGAAGTCCAAAAGCCTGGCATATAATTAAGTAAGGATGGGATGGAATTCTCAGCTACACCAGTGCCGTTGAAATGTTTATTTATGTTAAACTGTTTTGTATCCAAAGAGAGAAGCGAAGGTATATTGCTAGTAATCCATGAATTAATAGCTGAAAAAAAAGAAACTATTACTAATCAATAATAATTAATTATTATTCAGAAAATGATTTAATAAACAAAAGTGAAAAAAAATAATAGAAATAATTTGAAAATATCCTTGTCATTGCAGCATAAATTTTTACATATTTATAATAAATCTTTAATATGTTCTTACCTTTTTTAGAAAATTGAGTTCTATTCTTAGTAGTATTTTTTTTTTTTTTCCCTTTAGTCAAATTATTAGACTTTTTAGACTTTGTTGATTTTCTCTTCTTTTTTTTATGCCGATCTAAAAGGATAAATAATTCGGTATACATCATTTATAGCACTTGTACAAAGTTTTAATTTTTTAAATTATTAATTAATTTTAATTAATTAATAATATTAATTATTTTATTAAATTTAAAATTTTAAAATTATGACTTACTATCACTGATTCACTGATAATACTAAATAGCTGTCATGAAAAATATATATAATTTTAATACTTACTATATTACCAAATTTATTTTTTTTATAACTTCCTTTTTTCATAGAATTCAGCAAAAATTACATTTTCTTCATTACATATATTCTTATTAAATAAACATCACAATCACTAGATTTCTTTTAATTTATAAACATCGTGACATGGTGTTAATAAATCAATCGCTAATACTTCTTTTATAATAAATCAAAATACATTTTAGCGCCGAACATTCAATAAATTAATAGGAAATACACAAAAAGATCTTACCTAATTTTTTTGAACCATTAGCATTATCACAGTTTCGATTATTAATCGATGCAGGCGAACTGGAATTTGCAACTGTGTCAATCTTATTCAGACTGCTTAAAGAAAATGAAATAATTTTTTTTAACAATAAAGAAAACCAAATTCTTAATTCTCTTACAAGAATATTAATATAATAAAATTATAAAACTGTCTGATCAGCTTTATATTGGCAAAAACTATTTTCAAAAACTGCCATATAATAACTGTACCTGATGATCCTTAGAATTAATTTAAATTACATATATATATTATCCAACAAAGATAATATTAATGAAAATTTTCAATCCTCTAAATGTAAACGAGAAAAATCTTAGTTACTTTGTATAAACTGAAAAGTTTTATAGTAATCAAAAATAATTTTTACAATGCTAAATAAGCAATTGATTCAGATCATACTTTTAAATTACTTTAGGAGATATATTTATGTTGCATAAACATTTTTTACACAGAAAATTTTGTTCCTGATTTTAAATCTGAGAAAATCATACCAAAAGTATCATTCAATATTTTAAAATTACAAAAGTTAAATTTATAAAGATTTTCTTAATGGAAACATAGAAAATTAATTAATATAGGTTGAAGAGACTGTGAAGACAGAGCAAACAAAGTATAATTAATAGAAATAAAAATTAATAGTGAAAAAATTATAGCCTAACATGATATTTCTATATTAGATTTAATATTCATGCAATACTCATTTTTGTGACAAATATTTTTAAAAGCATAATTAATACTTTCTGAATAAATTGCTATTTCATATACATTTTACATTAATATGTAAAATATCTCACAACTTAATTATGTTGTTAGATAAAACATTTTATTTTAACATAGTATTTCAAAAATTATAATCCCCAAATATTGCAATAAAAATTATTTTATTGTATCAAATATAAATAGAGATGGAATTAATTAGCTCAAAAATTTAAATAACATGAAAAACTTTAACTATCATGAAAATTTTTAATCTATATTTTATCTATATAATTAATGTTATATTAATAAAAATTAATTTTTTTTAAATAATAAATTTAAA
>JAOWBB010011972.1:0-179882 GCA_028565995.1 Ricinus marginatus
GGGGGGGAAAGGGGGGGGTGGATTTTTCTTACGCGGTTTCGCTCCTTGACCACTTTCACCCATTTTCCTTCGGACGAGGGAGGAAAATTCTGCCGTCCGTTTTCGGACTCCGCGACCTTTTGCTTTCATTAATTTCGCCTGGAAGAAAAGGGTAATCACCGAAATTCACATTTTTAAGGTTGTCTCGAGGCATAAAGGAGTAAATGAAACGCAATTTTTCTTACCCCCGCCTAAATACATCGGCGAATTCCCATTTTCACTTGGTCAGCGGGAAGTAATGAAAGGAAACGGAAAACTGCTGGATTTTTCCTTTTTTTTTTTCCTTTTTTCCTTTTTCCTCCCCCTTTTCCCCCGGCCCCCACTCCCCCGGCGCGTAAAAGCGATTCGAGTGTGACGACATCGAAGGAAGAAAATTCTCATTCCCGCTTTGTAGGATAAGTTGGGGAGGTTTTTCCCCCAAAAAAAATTTTTTTTTTTTTCCTTTTCTCCTTTGAAAAAGCGGAAAACCGCTCTGGAGTTCCAGCGCGGATCGCAGGAAATAACTAAAATTTCCTTATTAATGTTGCTTTCTTTCTTTTTTGACGCCGCGCCCCGTGAAAGAGTTCAATTACACGTGTTTCTCTCCAGTTTCCATTGGTCACCGCTGGAGTGTGAAAGAACGTGTATTATCTTAGCACCGGGGATGGATAAATTTAGTTTCGAGCTTGAAAGGATTCCACTCGAAATCTCATTTTCATCTTTTTCATTCCTGCTCTTTTTTCCAGCAGCAAAGGGTTAAAAATCAATCTCGGAGTGAGTATTTGCTCAGTCGAAATCGCATTTTCACCGTGTGGGATATTGGGGAGTGCAGTTCGGCATCGGGGCAGGTGAAAGGAGGACAATTCCGACGTCCCAGTCCGAAAGCTCCGGGATAGTTTCGTTCCCTCGGGAGACGTCATTTGAAATGGAATTAATTAAATTTCAAGTGGATTCCCAGCGCGGCCGAGAGTCCCGGGAAAAGCTTTCGGATCTTTGCCTTTCTTTTCCCGCGTTCTTCGCCTTTCTCGCGCCTCCCCGGACGCTTCCTCTTCGCGCCGAGAGTCTTCGGCGGTGCCCTTTCGCGTCTAATTAACTCCCCTTTCGCGGAGGGTGAGCGCCGCCCCTCCGGCCGGAGAGCCCCCGGGTCGCCAACCTCCCCCGTCGCGTGCATTTTAATTTGCGGTTTTTGCCATTTTCAGGGTCGAAATCTGACAAATAATCCAAGCGCAGGAACAATCATAGCCAATCAAACGCTGGTCCTTCAGTCGGTTTCCAGGCAAAGCTCGGGACGCTACACGTGCAGTGCCGCCAATTCGGAAGGCTCCACGGAAAGCAACTTTTTTAATTTGGACGTCAAATGTGAGTGCGTTTCTGTTGCGTTGCAATGCTGCAGTTGCGTGTGGAATGTTAAAGTTCGGAACCTCCGGAAAATTTTCCCTTCTTATTTAGTGAAATCATGCGCAGCCACCGCGAAACGACATTCCGTGAAAATTTTCGCCTCTTTCGAAGGTAATTGCTGGCAGGATTGGTTATTTGCTGCCTATTTACGCCAAATAAACTGTAATTTATTTTGGATTTTTCAATCGGACCCGTTCGGGGGAATCAAATTTAAGAACGAGCGGTAATTTCCACTGGAAATCGGCCCTCACTTTTCCGCTGACGATGTTTCTTCGCAGATTCCTCCGAGGGTGCCCGGGGCTGCTCCACCCTTCAGACGAAGTGAGGGAGTCTCTCTCACGAATATTCTTTTAATTTTTATTCGTACTCGAAGCGAAGAAGAAGAAGAAAAAAAGCTTCTCTCCGAGCTGGAATGGGAAAGACTAACAAAAATTTTACTCCTCGAATTATTCTTCAAAGGTTCAAAGGCTCTTTCTCCAGGGATGTTCTTAGCCCGCAAATCTTTAGGTGTCATTTTCTTTTTTTTTTTTTTTTTTTCAGCTTCCTTTCTTCTTCCTCATACATTCAAGACATGTGAACGCTTCAAAAAGATCCTGCTTCTTAATGTGCTAGCGGGAGGGAAGGGAAAAATCGAGATTTGGAAGTGGCTTGCGGGGAAATTTGAATTTTTCCCTTTTTTCATTTATTTCAATGAGAGCAGACCTTTCCCCGTCAAAGAGTTCGCCCCCGGGGTGGGGGGGAGAAAGAAGTTTGGCGAGAGGAACGCAGGTCGACGGGGTGGGACTTCGACCGAGTGGAAAAGCTGTCGTTTTCCGTTTCCGTCTTATGCGATGGGGGTGCCCAAGGAATCCTGACGAACGGTGAATTTTAAATGTTCACCCGATGGAGGTGGGAGTCGAAAAATGTTAAATTTTCGAAGGAGTTGCCTTTAATTTCGGGACGGAAATAATTCAGGCACGGAAAATTCAGATAAAATTTTTCTAACCTAAGTTTACGCAAAAGCTTTGTCCATTTCGAATGCGGGAAATGAGAATTTTTTTTTTTTTTCCAGTCCCAATTTTCTCAGTATCTAAGTCGACTCCCTTCTGTATTGCCAAAATAAATTAGAGCTTTTTCCAAAAGAGAAAAGACAAAAAAAAAAAAAGGTAAATTGTCAGAGCGGTTTCGCATTCGATCCGAATTGGGAATCACATTAAAAAGTTAGCGGCAATCGCTTTGAGGATAAAAAAAAAAAAGAGAAAAGTTTCATGCCAGTAAAAATGAGGCGTTTAGGGAGGTTCCGCCCGGTTCCGGCAGGGAAAACGGGGAAAAAAATTCCCCTAAGAGAAACGGAAAAGGCGACGGGGGAATGGCAAAACCTTTTTCCGAGAGGATCCTCCGATGCCTTGTTTTCCCAAGTTTCGAGGTACTGATTGACTTTCGTGCCGCTGCGACTCCCGGTCTTCCGGCGTCCCGAAGGCCCCCGCCTTCGGAGGGAAACCGAAAATCTTCGCTCGAGAAAATTTAGACTTTTCCAAAATGACGGGCCTGGCATTTTCCCGAATGTTTCCGCGGTCCCCGCATCACGGAGGAGAACGTCAGCAACGCGACGGAAGACGGGGATCCCTCGCACTCTTTATTAACGCTTAAAATAAGGTTTCTGGCGGGCTGCCTCCCGGATTAGGGAGCTCCTTCCCCCCCCCCCCCCGCTCCTTTGTACAAAGGAAAAAAAGGAAAATGGAAATAATCTGAAAATTGTGTTCAACGCATGTGATTTTCCCGTCTCTCTCTGTTGAGCTTTCGATTTTTTCAAAAACCGCAACAGGAAAGACTGGGCGAGGATTGTCGAAGTTGCGCATTTCCACCTCGACATTGCGCCGGGGCCAAAAAAAAAGAGAACTTCATTTTTCCCCTGTTTTAAAAATAATTTAAGGGCAGCAGATCGGGAACCGCCCCACGCTAATTTCCCACAGGAAAACTCGATTATCGGATCTGGACGAATTGCCAAATTTGAATCCGGAGTGGATCTTCGAAAGGTCGGAAAAGTCTGATTCTTCGACGCACCAAAACAAAATTTTTTTTTGTATTTTCTGCCCCAACTTCGTGTGTGCGGACAGCCATCAAATGCCGCCCAGCAGCGTCGCGATTTTCTCCGACCGGTTGAACGCCCAGCGCTTTGAAAAAGCTTTTTCACCCGCTCCGTAACGGTCAAAATTTTTCTGTTCAAACTTTACGCCCACCCCCACCAACCCCCTGCACGATCCACGTGGGTCGAGATAATTTCGACAAACCAAGGGGTTCTGTACATTCGTCCGCTGCCTTTTTCGGTTCGTCACATTTTCTTCAAGAAGCATTCCAAGGCTTTCAGACGTCTGATATTTCTTTAAACTATTTGTATTTCCATCCGTGACTCGAAAGTTAGCGAACGTTAATTTATTTAGCGCATACTTTCGCGTTGCGCTTTGCTAAATTCGTTCCGAATCTCTTTGCATTTTCACGCCGTTTTGCTAAAAACATAGTCTAAGCCATTTCCACATCCACGGCGGGGCCCTATTCAATTTTAAACATCCGATGCAACAATAATGAACCGGAATGTTCCTTGCCGAGGTAATTCGTACAATGAAAGGCAAATTTCAAAAGGAAACCCTCATGGAAAATTCAAACGCGAATTGTTCCCCGTCGTATGACATTCAAAAAAATTTTTTTTTTTTTTTCCCGGCGGCTCTCGAATGGGAAACCGACTTGATTTAATAATTTCTTTTTCTACCTTTCGAAAAATGTTTTCCGGAAATTGGTATTTGGAAAAGCTGTGCGAACCTGCTAGGAGCTCCTTCCAAGCGCCTCCTGCGACCTATCCGCATTTCAATGAGAGTTCAACATGGGAAAACACTTTGAAAATTGTGCCGATATCATTTTTCCCGGCTTTCCCGGTTAATTCCCATTTTTCATCTTCCCCGGAATATCGATAATCGATTGTATTAGCATTTCGATTTTATGAGCGAAGTGCAAATATTATAAAATTGGAGCCTTTTAAACTAAATTAAAAAAAAAAAATTGGCATTAATAAGTTGTCAGAGGCAAATTAGAAATAATTCACTTAATTTTCTTTGTCATTTTCAAAAGCAGCAAAACCGAACGATGTTATAACCTTTTATCTGCAGATTAATCCGTTGTTTAGCACCGAAATTCAGCGTTCAAAGTAAAAACTCAAACGATAAAATTCCATGAATTATATGTCACGATATAAATTAGCGTTTATGTTTGCACTTAATAATATTTTAAAATATATTTTCCCGTTTAATTATCGTAACGCCATCAATATAAATGCCTTAAGTTAGATAATTTGTAATGCAATTGCACTGTGAAATTTTCATCCCTAAATTATGCCGGGAGATAATTTATACGTGTCTGTGCATTTATTTGTCTTTTAGATAAAATCGAAGCTTTAATTATGCGCGGAGACGAAAGGCTTTGGGCTGCGAGAATCAATATAATGATTTTCAAACGGTTCTGCACATGATGTCATGATGTTGATTAACCGGGGTACAGTGAGATTCGATTGCGCACCATTTTCGCTTGGAAAGAGCTCCGAAGGAAAATTACATGGAGATCTTGCCTGAGGATGCACCGCGAGCACTTAAATATAATCGCCCAAATTCTGAAGGAAATCCCGCCACGAAGAATCCATCGGGAACGTTAAAATTGAAAAACTGCAAGGTTAGGTTAGGGTTTACGCGGTTTTCCCAGGACAAGTTTGAGACGACATGCGGCAATGAAATATCACGGCCAGGATTTTCGATTGTAAACGGAATTCGATATATTAATTGCCTTTTATACATGCACATATAGATAGATAGATAAATTTTGGTGCAAAAATCATCCTCTGCAAGCTGCCGAAATTAAAATCCACTTCTCGCACGTGCAATAACTTCGCACCGAAATTCGATATTGACGAGCCATTCATTATGAAGCTATTTATGTTTCAGCGTTCTCTCCGCTTCCTTTCCATCATTCGAATATGCGACCGATGGGTTATTTAACCCATGGGTTTAACCTAACCTTTTCTCCGCGGGATCGCGCCCGCGAGGGGATTTTCGCGAATTTTCCCTTTCGCCGATCCGCCATCATTTTCGAAATGAACCGGATTATTGAGTTCGGAAAGTTCGCGAGAACCGGAGCACATTGTCGAAGAAGATGCCGCACCCTCCGGTGAAACATGTAATTTGTTGCGCACTTTCTCCAGCATCCTGCCTCGAGCCGAAAAGCGTTTCCGGATCGGAAGTTTCCTCCGTCCCCGGTGCCCCGGGTTTTGCGGAAGTCGATACGCCGAAATTCCGACCGCCGAATTTTATTTTGGGGCCCCTTCGCCACCCTCCGGGGAGGGGGCCCAACTTCATGAGGGGGACACTTGGAAAAGTTGCTTGGAACACACTCGCGGCGGGAAGTCTTTTCGTCTTCCCCTTGATCGTCGCCCTTTCGGAGTCTTATTTATCTTGATAGATAATTTAACAGGCATTGGCTTACTCGCTCCTCGGCGGCTTCGGATTTCCCTTCTGCCGATTGTTTTCAAAGTTAAATATAGGCTTTAACATCAAAATTTAATTTTAAGTTCGCATGGTGAAACGGGAAATTTTAACATACAAATATAATCGTTTGATGCACGGGAGATAATTACGGAAAAATTTACGAATAATCAGCGATGAAACTGCGAGTGGATAAAAGTGACGATTGGCTTATGCCTCATTAGCGGCTGCATTTATTCATTAGCGTACTTATATAAAATATTTGCATTTATATCTTTTTCCCTTCGTCTAATGACTTCCCACATCGCACTGGAGCTTTGTCTAAAGCCTTTTCAGCGTTTTCGCAATTATTAAACGCATCTTGTGATGAATTATCTACCATCCAATTTCCAGGGGTTATTTCAATTTTATCTTCAAGAACAATAATCTTGACGAAATTAGTTGGAGTTAAAGCATCTTACCTCTGCCCCGGGCTTTCTCCCTGGATATAGTTGTAATTTCTTGCTTGTCTAATTAACCGGAGGTTGAAGGGTCTCGAACAGACTTTCATTTTCCAAAGATTAAAGGCGGGCGCTCCAAAGTTATGGCCAACCATCCTAGGTCTTCCGAGCCATGATTTATTCACATGGCCAAAGCACTGGCCGCAAAAACCGATGGGCACTCACCGTTTTCGAACCTGGTTCCGAGGCATCGACCGTGCCGCTAAGCGAGGGCGAAGAGAGGGTAACCTGCTTCGGCAATGCTTAACTGCCGGATTATCTGATGAACGGTTGCCTCGTAAATTTTGCTTTTCGAGAACTTTGGAGTAATTTCATTAGAAAAATAGTCCTTCATTAGCTTAATACGGATCCGGAAAAGCTCTGCCGCATAAAAAAATCCTCTTGGAAAGCGGCGTTTGAGCTTTAAGCAGCCGTCCGCATCTCGTCCCTTTCCGTTCCCTTATATAAAGTATTTATCATAAATTCTTTTTTTTCGCTGACGTTGCCTGTTTCAGCAGTATTTTATGATAAGTTAGTTTTATGTGATGCATTACAATTTTTGTCTGGGACACTTTTTGTTTCCCGAAAAGTGAGAATGATATTTAGTCTTTCGCAGGCAGCTTTTGCACCTTTTTTTTCTGCGGTGCAGCGGAGAGATGGGTAGGTAATTTTGAATTTCTTGAATTGAATTTCCACTAAAATGTCAAAACCATTTTAACTCCTTGTATTTTTTTTTTTTTTATTTTCCCCATAACGTCTGCATGAACGTGTGATTTATCTGTTGTATTTGTTTCTTTTTTTTTTTTTTCCAGATGAACCGCAGTGCAGAAGTAATCAGCAGCGGGTCTACGGCGCAGCAAGAAACGAAGTCGTTTCCATTTCTTGCGAAGTCGATTCGAATCCACTGGCGAAGTTGTTCCGCTGGTCCTTCAACAACTCCCTGGTGAGGTCCAAGGAAGTCGACTATACGGCGATCGAAGAGGGAGGCAAGAGCATCGCGAGATACACCCCGACGAACGAGCAGGGATACGGTACCCTTCTGTGCTGGGGTCGAAACGAGCTGGGGCCCCAAACCGTGCCGTGCGTGTTTCACGTCGTACCTGCCGGAAGACCCGATCCTCCGAAGAACTGCACTCTCAGGAACAAAACTCAGACTTCCCTATACGTGAGCTGCCTGAAAGGATTCGACGGCGGTTTGCCCCAGGAATTCATACTGGAAGTATACGAAATGGTGTCGGGTAGCTCCAAAACTGGAAGACTGATAGTGAACACCACCAGCAGGGTGGTGCCGGAGTTTAGCATCGGTAGTCTCGAACCCGGACGAACTTATTTCCTCACCATGTACTCCAGTAACGATAAGGGGAGGAGCAGTACAGGAGTATCGGTCAGGGTTAACACACTGAGACCGACGCAACAAGAGCATCGCAGGAATATACCGAGTAAGTCAAAGGCTTTCCAGCAGAGGAGAAACACTCAAATGTAATGAAAAGGCTTCTGCCCTCGCTTCCCTTTGGGTCAGAAACTTTTATGAATAATCAAAAACGCAAGAAAAAAGTCAGATATTCGGCAGCATCCGCGGATGTCATCCTGAAAATTAAATTTTTTAATTATGTAAACTGGATTAAAGGGAACGAACCTAATTGAATTACAACATGTGGAAAACCTTTTAATATAAAAAATTCAAACTTCAGCAATTAACAGGAGGCAGTCTCTGCAGCCCTTCAATAATCACAGCTTTATTACTTCTATAAATTTGATGTTGTCATTCTGCACAAAGCTTTTTCTCAAAAAGAAAAAAAAAAAATAAAAAAATTTAACTCATTTTCAGGGGAAACAGGAGACGTGCCCAAGCTCGGTTTATATGAAATTCCCTTTATGACAGTTAGAAACAATGACTTAAACTTTATTTCCTTTTTTTCCAGATCCGCCGGCTACGCTGAATTTGCTGACATCGATGAGCCCGTACATTTGGGTGACGATAGGCGTAGTTTGCGGTGTTTCCGTGATCGCAATTTCGATGATCATGATACTCCGAATGAGGGGGACAACGCTTGCCTGCTGCTGCGACAGCGACGACGAGGACACCCAGCATTCCAGCAGCGGAGCCGAATCGACGGAGGATCCGACCAAACTGTCCGTCAACATAACGAACGCGAAGGCTCCGCCCCAGCACATCGTCCTGGACGACCTTTTGGAAATGGACGAAAGGAATCCCGACGTTATACCTCTGAAGAATGGCAAGTTTGACAATTTTTCAATGAAAAAAGGATCGCTGCAGCAATTTAAATTGTCGCTGCCGAATTTTAAAGCTTTTTCCCCCGCCGTCTTTTCACCTTTCCATTCGATTTTCTGCACAGCCAAAGGCTCCTGGTTTTCTACTTTTAATTGGCTGTTTCGGGATGCGAATTTGAAAAAAAAAAAATTCTTTTTTCAGTTTTTCCCATTGTTTCCAACTTTGAAGATAATTAACTTATTTATTATCTTATCCCCGTTTCGCCCTCTAATCTACATGTACATTTCAGACTGAAAGTAATTTTAAACGAGCCCCTCGTCGGTTATGACGGGTTCTTTATTTCATGCTCGTATACGTTGCTGAACTGCTTTGAACCGAAACCAGAGGGCAAAAGCGATAATTTCTCATTTCATTAGTATATAAAAAAATAAGTTGTATCTCAAGATTTCGGTTATAATTAAAAAACAAAAAATTTCTAAAAATGAACGACTTTTTATCTTTCTAAATGCATTTTACGAACTGACAACATTATATAAATAAAATTTAAAACAAAATTACCCTCAATAACGTGAAGTAGATCGAGATATTTTTTATTTCATTCCGAATTGTATGGGGGTAAACTATTACGGAAAATGTTTCTTCCATTTTGACAGTCTCTTACTTTTCCTGAAGTCGGAATCTTTCAGCAGCAGAAGGGATCCTATTTGCGAAATTGACGGGGAAATTTTGCCATCAGTCACCTTCCGCAGCAAATGTTCTTCATTTAGGTTTATCTCCGATCGAAACCGTGATCCCTTAAACAAAGAACTGTTATTACTTTATTCGGTGCGGGGCTTAAGCGAACTGGTAAAACCCGTTCCCTTTGAATGACATTCTTCAAAAGGTTGATGAATGATATTAAAGCACAAACCAATCGGATCGAAAAGGATCCCCCTGTAGGGCTTCTTTTTCTTGCATTGAAAGCCCTGCGGCGTGCAAACATTAATTGCGGGGCACGTTTCAGCGGAGCAGCTCAAATCGGTGCCTTACACCGTTTCCCTGCTTCTCAAATGCACCGGATCCGCATTTTGCAAATCGTGAAGCTCGGACGGAATCCTCAAGACGGCGGAGAGACATCCGACAGGAAAACGTACGAAAGGGTCTCCTCAAATTTGTATCCTTCCGCGCGCAGAACTCGATCCCAGGGAGCCGGACTTCGGGGGACAATTAATTTTCGGTGGCGAACCGCTTCGACCCCGTTCGGTGCTTTATTTTATCCGGCGCGCCGTTTTTCCTGCTTCCGCTGCACACGTACCCGGGACGTTCCCTCGGGATGCGGACAGAAAAAAGAAAAAAAAAGATGCGGATGCTTTTGCAAATTATCAAAAAGAACTCCGCAACTTGAAATAATTCCCTGCCGGGGGGGTGGAGGGCTTCGGGTTCCATTTTTACATCCCTTAAATCGTTATTAAAAGCCGTTATCGAAATGGTGCAAAAGGAATTAAACATTCCAGCCACATCCAAGGGTGCGTTTATCCCGGAGTGAAGAAGGTGATAATTAAAAAAAATTCCAAAGCCTAAACTAATTTTCCGGGGGAAGTCATTTTTCAGCTTCACCGTCTGATTCGAATTGTTTTTCCTTATATATAAAGGACCGCGGTCAAATATGTCCCTCCGCCGTTCTAAACCTAAGAAAATGGATTAATCTTGTATGTTGAGAATGAACTTACAGTATACCGTGGTCCAGTCAATTTATTACTTCCAAGGGAATATTTCTCTCTCCTACTTTCGACTGACAAAATGAACGAATTTTAACTCTTAATTCCGGGGCGAAATTTCAAAAACTGATTTTTCGTTTTCCATCCATCAACGTCCATTTTTCTTACAGTACCAGGTGAAAATCCAAAAGGCCTGGATAGCATGTAAATTTCAAATTTTTATATTGAAATGCAAATAAAGACGGAGAGGCTGCAGATAAATTTTACTTAATAATGTAAATTTCCCACGAATTAAGATGAGAATTCTAATTTGTCTGGGAGAGGACGTACCTTCATCTAGGCGGCGTTTCGGACAGCACACTTGATTTTGCGGACAGGTTCGGAAACGAATTTTTATAGTAATAATGGCAATGATTCTTTAGGTTAAGACAACTCCGTTTACAGCAAACGGTATAAAATTGCACTTTGGATTTATCCCCCCGGACAATAAGATAGTGTGGTCTTCCTTCGGGGAGAACCTTCGGGATTAATTCTGGGTGTTAACTAAATTTGCGATTAATTTTGAATTTTCAATGAGAGCTCGCGTTATAGCTGAAACTCTGCAGTGAAATTTTCCGATTAGGAAAATGTAAATGATGGCTTTTCTCCGGTTAGCAGTTAGCTTGCACGGAGGACCCATTCAATCTGCTTCTCTTGACACGGGCAATTTTCCTTAACCCTTAACTGATTACCGGCATTTCTCATTGCTGAATTTCATTACGCCTTACGAATTGCCGACCGCTCCCACGTTCCGCCTCGTTCTGATGCTGAAGCTTTTTTTTCTTTTTCGGGCTTTCGGAGGTGTCTTCTCCGCAGACGCCAAATCCATGTTGTATAACAATTCGGGTCACCAACCGATCAATTTATTTTCCCGTGCATCGGTCCGCGGTGGAAGACCTCTTGCCGTTCGTTCCAGGACGACGCCCCGAGGTTTTTAAGATGGAACAGAGGAAAATCCACAGCACTCGGATGCGATTTCCGTCACGAGCCCATCTTATGCGGTCAGGGTTGAAAATCCAACGAGCTTCCGAAGGAGAAGGGGCTCCACTTCGTCAGAAATGAAAAAGCCAACGTAGAGAAATTGCATTAATGCGGATAAATTTTTTATTTTGCTGCTGGAAGGATCGCGATCGGCAGAAAGCAGAGCACATTAAAACTTTTATTTGCGGCTTTTGTCTCTCATCAAGTGAACTTTTCCTAGTTTCTTATTTCATTCTGCGTTATTATTCCTTAGTGTACGTATTATAACGGATCATTTTAATCGTTGTTCTGGGATTTTCAGCCATTTTAACTCTAAAATATTTTCGTATTTCGGATTTCGACGCAGAATAATTTTTACAGTTACATACACACTCGTGATCATTTGTCATTGCCGCAGGATTTTTCTTGATAAAGCCGCATTTGTGCATCTAACGGAGGTATTAGAAAAATTTCTGGATGAACCGTAAATAGTATTTACCTTGCAGACAAATGAGTGGAAGGGCTTCGCTATACGAGTAACTTTATGTCGTGTTTGTTATCTCGAAGGATTTCGTTAAAACTCAAAATTTTTAGTATCTTGATGGAAATCCGTAGTTAAAAATGAATCGGTCTTTTTGAAGGGTTTTTAATTAAAATCGTGCCTCCATCTTTATTCTCCTGTATTTCAACGATCCAGAGATTTTCGTGTACGTTTAAACACACTCGGAAAATAAAAGTTTGACACTTCCTCCAATCTAAAATGCTCAAAAATTTATTTGCAATGCAATAAAATTTTATAATTTTTCCCCTGAATGAAATAATTTGTGTCGAGGCTTTAAAATGGAAATATAAAATTAGGTATAAAAATTTGAATTATTTGTTTGCAATAAATACGCTGATTATTACTAAATTCCTCTCGCTGAGTTTTTCAAATGCGTTTTATTTCAAACTTTTTTTTGAATTTAACATTTATCGGTAGTTATAAATATGTTCATATTTACGATATTTTTTTTAAAATATAATTTAAAACATCTTTACTTAACGTAAAAGTTTGTAAATTTGATACGGGGCTACTAATAAAATTCTTAATTTAGGTTTTGGTGTGAAAATGAATAATTTTCCGGAGAATAATGATACTGGGTTTATGTGTCTTATAAAATATATATATATATATATATTTATCCTGTGTGAATGAGACTGATAATAGCACTGCGATATTGTTATATGGACGATGATTGATCTTCTTGATTACCATCAATTTTTCAAAGGTAGAATATTTTTTTTCTCAAGCTTTGCAACTAAATTAACACAATTTTTCGCCATTTTTTGAAGTAATATTCGAGAAATTGTATTTAATTCATCTAAAGGCTGTAAATCAAATATTTATGTAAATCGGCGAAATGACAAAATGCAGTTAAAAATAAAGATTCTTTCACTCCTTGAATCCTCCAAAAACTTGGATCAGGAATCATTATTTACGTAATATTTCTGCCAAAATCTCTAAAAACGATATTAGCCATTAAGATTAGAAGTAAACTGAAAGGGTTTTTGGATTTTAAATTAACTTAGGTTAATTAGGGTTAGGTATTGATAACTTCGGATTGCGTTGCTTTGTACAAAGCTGGAATTGGGTTCAGTTTGCTTTTAAATATCATTAGCGTAATTTTATATTGAATTTCGTTTGGATCGATCCTTTTTATTGTTCCCACTCTTCATTTTTATATCCTCGCATCTATAATTCTCCAAAATCCTCCATTCGCTCTTTTATTTCCGTAAAACAATGTTTCTCGTATATAATAAATTTTAGTGTTTTTTTAAAAGTCGTACATAAACAAAACGTACTCGATATCGATGGTTTTATTTCTTATATTATTCTTAAAATTATATTTTTTTATTTTATTTTTACTACCGTCGTTGGGGTTATCATGATTCTTTTTAAATTTTAGTTCTTTCTTTTGTACAGAGGGAGAAAATGCATTTTCCTCGCTGGAGACATCACTGATATAAGCGGAATGAGAAACCCACACCCACTAAAATTATAACCATTTGTGCGAGCTGAAAGCCTGGAAAAAAAGACCGAAATGGGCAATTTAGGCAAGATGACAGCCAAAGTTTAATTATAAGATATTGTGGCAGATCTGAGAAATAAAAATCGCCGTAGGGTAATGTGAGAAAAGAGAGAGATGAACAAGTAAAAAGATTGAGAGGAAGTGTTTTTTTATATGGCACCGCTCTGAGGCTGTTGACAGCTGACAGACGCACAACATCAGCTCCGGAGTCAGACTGGAAATTGGGACGTAGAGGAGTACAATAACCCGGAAATTTGAATTTTCGGATCACGTCGAACGGGAAGGAATGAAGAATGCAACTGTGGTTTTCGGATTCCACATATCGCGCACGGGCAGATCAAATGGGAAGAAGGCCCGGGAAGAGAGTGCAGACAGACGGCGGAAAAGCTTTCAAGGGATCCGGAGCTACCGTCTGTTTCTGACAGATTTCCAAAGGCAGAGAGAATGGGGTTCAGCGGGAGGCGGGCAGGAACAGCGAAAAATGTTCAAGAAACGATTATAATTAAAAGCGTAATTATGGACCAGGCTACCTGCAAGGACGGGAAGAGGAAGTTGAGCGACGAGGAACTACAGAATTCGAGCTTGGTAACCTCGCGTGATTTGCATACGACGGATGAGAAGGAGGACGTCAGTCCTGTCACTTCGGGCCAGAAATTGGCGTTTCAGAATTTGTATTGCAGAAAATTCCAACGCGGTCACACGACAGGAGTAAACTGCTTAAACTCGGTCATAAACTAATTTTGAGACGTGAGAAAAAGGTTTGCCCATCATGTTACCGTCTTCGGCTCGGACCCCGGAGCTTCCGAAGACCGATAAATCGAACCTCTGACGATAAAAGGTTGTCATTTGCCTTGTTCCGATCCAATATTAAGTGTAAAATAACATTAGACCTAAATATTAAATTTAAACCGCGCTCATACGGCTTCGCGCCAGACCGAAATTACTTTCGGAAAATGTTTTACACAACATATAAATCCATATCTCTGAAATAATGAATCTCCACATCAGGTTTAACGGCTGAGACACTGAAAAATTTACTGCACGGTCTCTATTAACTCTCAGATTAATGCCTTCAAATAGATTTTCAGTTTTAGAAAAGAGCCTTATAGCTTTGAATAATAAATATGGTCTTTCACTAAATATCTCTTTGTGGTAATGCAAAGGGCCAATAATTTCTTTCTCTTTGAAATATCGATGCCACTGAATTTCCGCTGGCAGCAGCTGTTTCCCATCCCAGAAGGATTTAAAAGGTTGTCGGTTGGTCTTCATATCATTTGTCCTGCCTCCCAATTCAAAAAAATTTGATTTTAAGCAATTTTATTTCGATACCCGCAACTATATATTTCCCGTTTTTATAAAAGAAAGAAAATCTAAAAGCTTAGATTTTAAGTCAGCATTCTATGTTCCCGTACAGTGAACGCAGGCTCACATGAGACAGATGAAACTTAAGGATTTTCGTAGCTTTAGATTGTCTCGGAACGAGATGTTTTTAAGTCTAATGCGGATAATCGACTTTTTACTTGTATGATTTTCGGATTGGGCAACAACCAACTCGATATTCGTCCAATATCCGTAAAAAAAAAAAAAAAAAAAAAAAAAAAAAAAAAATTGAGAGTGATGTTATTGTTCCAGATTGTATACAGTGGTCGCATCTGATGGAGAATAATTTTTATCCAGGCTTTAAATAAACTTAACTTCCATTTGCAACATGCTCTTTTTAACCTTCATATATTTTGGTCGGCAAACGCGTATTTTATATTAAACCTTGTTTGTCGTTTTTTAGATCGAAACATAAAACATTTAATTAAAATTTTCTTTTTTATTTATAAAAAAAAAAAAAAAAAAAAAAAAAATAAATAAATATTGGTATCGGTTCTGTGCATTAAAATTTTTTTTGCTGCTTAGCTCGTAGCTTTATATTTATGTGTAACAACGTTGGCGTTGAACTGGTCAAATTAATTGATTGAACTGATGGCGGCAAAAGGGTATTTTACCCCCCCCCCCTCCCGCCCCCGAGGACTGGATTTTTCGGAGGGCATTTTTCGAACGGAGATCATCCCAAACTGAAAAAAGGAAAAAACCTGGAAAATTCATAGTTTTGCGGCAAATCAAACAAAGCCGCCAAGTTGCGAGACAATTTTCACCGGATGGAAAAGTTAATATTTTCACGCTAGAAACTCAAAAGAAAGTTTTATTAATGTTCAGCATTATCAAATGCTGTGCATTATTCTTGCCTCCGTTTTTGATAGCAGATTTTCCGGGCTTCCAAAAGGTTTAGGAAAATCGGAAAATTTTTTTTTTTTTTTTAATTGAAATCTTTTGCCAGATGCGGAGCTGACGAGTGGCAGCGACATGACTGAAGGAGACGCCAATTCCAAAACGTGGAAATCGAGTTCGGAATTGCATGGACCGCAGGCGGGATTGCAGTATGAGCAGTTCCATAACCTGCAACGAACAGGGAACAAGGTAGGTTGATGAATTTTAGCCACCAATAATTATAAACAACCCCCCACCCGACTTTTTGAGGTGTATTTGAGGATTAAAAAAACATGTCACATCAACTTACTCTTATTGAAAAACCTTTCTCGAGTCTTCCATTTGGGATTGTTAGCGCCAAAAAAAAAAAAAAAAAAAACAACAGCAAATCATCTTAAAGAGCATTATTTTTTATCTTCTGAAAATTATGAAATTATTTCCAAATTTTCAATTTATTAAGCATGCAAAATCAAAGAGAAATACATTTTATATTGATGTTAAACATCTTCGACACTGGGTATAATCTTTTAAACACTTTAAAGTTGAATATTCTACACCATTTTCGGTTGGCTTAACTATGCAATAAGGTGGAATATACGGGAAACATATTCTCTCATTATAACGAAAACCATTCAAAAATTTTTCCTCCCGCAAGTATGGAACATTTTATCTTTTCTTCCTCAAACGAAATGATTTTCATTTGAATGAAACCGGAATATATAACTAAGATTAATCAAAGCGAATAAGTAAAAATTACAAGGGAATAATTTATTACTGTTTATATCAATAAAAATTTCCTTTATTATCCAGAATAAGCAGATGCCAGACCATCCACGGTTAAGGGAAGCAAATAAAAAGAAAACTGTTTCTGAAATGGAATATGTCACATGCGATAATTTATAGGACGCTTTTAAGTAGAAAGTATTTTCTTATGGGAAGGGCTAAGAAGAGAGAGACGTGGCAGATAATCCTTTCCCTTACCAGATCAAGGTATATATCATTGGAGCCGTTGTTTCGCTGCGGAAACTTGGGTCAACCTTGGCTTTTTGACTTGTTAAAATTGCCGCTTGAAAAACACCGGATGAGAAGGCGGTTTTAGACCCCGGGAAAGGATGTCTTGAATAAATATCGCCGGGGAAAATTTGATTCCCGTCCGTCGGAACCGCGAAAAACGCTGACTGCAGCGCGGCTCAGTATTGGGTCTTTAACACGGAGCGCGGGGAATTGTCTCCGTACGATGTTCAAGTCCTGAAGCCCGTGGAACGCATCAAAAGGCTGAAATGTCCCTTTTCGAATGCAAGCGAAATCCCGGTCGCTCTTTCCTAAATAGACTCCTGAATGCGATTTCAAAAATTTAATAACATGGTTATTTATCGTTAACGCGGATAGGAACACGCTGATGGGATTTTCAATCCAAAGTTCGGGGCATTTGCGTTCTGGATTCAAGCGAAAATTTCAGAAAGTTTCGCGTTTTTTTCTTTAATTTGTCCAAGTTTTTTAACTTTATCCGTAAAAGTGACAAATCTCACGAATCGGGGGCCCCATCTGGTCAGAAACCTGCATTTACCGCCCATGTGCCTCGCTCAAGATTCTCTCAGCCGAATCCGAGCTGCTGACGGGCGGGCTGTTTGTAAAGGCAAGATTGAACGATTTGGAAGCTGCGGCGCTGTCAGCCCCGAAGCAACTTCTAACTCCTTGTCAGATTTAAAGGAAGGCATTGTTTCACTCAAAGTGATATTTATCTAAGATCCGCAAAAGGTTTCGGATGCGGGCAAAACGAAGGAATCCACGCCTGGCATTTTCGGGGCTCTCTTAAGCGAACCTTTTGAAGAGACCCGTTCGGAGAGAAGGCTTCGAACCTCATTATCTCGCTCTCCTGCAGGAATTGGCCATCCTCCCGCAGACGGTGGGCTTAAGGCCGAGTTTTAATCACCGAAGCCCCTTAGGGTCGAACTTAACCTCACGCGCTCAGACGAATCTAAAACACTCGTCTTTCGATGCGGGAACCGGGAGTGGTCTGCACTGCTAATGCATTTAGAGCACTCGAATCTCACCTGCTGTTGCCGTACATTTGCCGGGCATTCTTCAAAAAGGCCTCGCTAATTGTGGTAACAGCAGAGCTTTTAATGTTTTCCCCACTGATACAGGGATCGGTTTACCGTTTACTTTTCGATTAGACTGTTGCATTTCATTGTCGGACTGTTACATTTGGATCACGTAAGCAAATAATTGAATCTTTCCCCAACTTCAATTCTAGTGGAACTGGATTAAAACAAACCTTTAAATTCGATTCATAACTTGACCTGGAACGTGTCTCATCTCGAGATTTTCGATTTACTCCATTTTCCCGGTGATGGGCTCGATCAGGTTCAGTATGAACAACAGAAAATTTCATTGCTCCGTATTTTTCTTGTTACTCCTTTTCTCAATTTTCCAATCTTCATAAGGCAAGGCACTAACCCATTTTACTTTATTATTTGCTGCCACGCAACCCGTTGGGAAAGTTTCCACTTGAATGTGGTAGGTCCAGTCCGCGGTGCCTTAATAATGAGGTACAATACAAAATCGGTAAATTTCCATAAGAAGCATTGGGATTTTCGTGTAGTTTTTTAATATTTTTTTATTTACGTGGGATCCAAAATAATTTATTTTAATAATGTACTTTCAAATTGAGGTTTGAAGATTAGACAACTTTTTTTTACAAGAAAATATCCGGCAGATCCTCTTGGGTTTGAAGACCTCTGCGATCTTCACACTTTTGGAGAAGTGTGCGATCCATTAAAAACCCCTTTGGTGTTTACTTCTGGATTTAGCCCTGGAAAAAGGTGTGCATTCCTTGGGACACTCTTTCTAGCGACGGAACCGTTGCCATTACTCTTTCTGTTTTAGGTAAAATAATGTAAACAGTGACCAAACGTCTCGGATTTTCTACCAAATGAAAAATCCTTTATTCATCACGTGCAAAGCTTATTTAGATTGTCTCCTCCTTAGAGAGGTGAACGCGGAAGGAGGCTGCCGTATATATTTTTTATTTTTACTGACCAATTCTGTGGACGAAGAATTCTCCATTCGGGAACTGTGAACCATATCGTACATTGCGAACGGCGTTCGATGCCCAATCGTGATTGGTGAGATCTCGTAGAGTGTTTTCGTTCAGAACGAAACGCTGCTTTTCAAAGATTCAGCGTACCATTGGAAAACTGAGGAACGAACCGGAAAAATTGACTTGAGAGACCAACGCAACAGCGCCAAACGACTGACACATCATCCAGTTTGTCGTCTCAGCACTTCAGTGATCAGCGATTCCCTCTCATCATTTGGGGAAGGGCCCCTCTGCAGCAAAAAAATGTACGACTGAGATTCTGGACAAGCCACGACTACTTGATCATGTATTCCCGTTTATGCAGTGACATAAATCGCGAATTCGTGACGGCCATAAGGGAACCTTAACCAGCGGTTGATGGGCGAATCCAGAAACGGTCGGAACATAAGCACGGAAAGAAATACACAAAATTCAAGGGATGCGCACAATTCTCGAATTATTCACAATTCGCCAGCACAATTCGCTTGATACTTCATATCGTTACCAATGTGACGAAGGCAGCGTTAACTCTCAACGGGAACGAAGCTCGTGGAACCAAACAGCCTCGGTTTTGCCGAAAACAACATGCAGTCCAAACAACGGACGGTGTCCACGATGACGCCGGTTCCTGTACGCGGCGAATAGCTTCGTTGTTGTCAGATGCAGGCAGCCAGCACAAAGCAGCACGGACTCAAAAGCAATTAGCTAAGGCACCAGTACCAGGACCGAGCCATAACTCGGGAGGTGGACTTCGCCGGAGGCCCTAAATTTCAGAAAGTTTCTTAGCTTACGATCCACGTTAAAGATTCCACGTTCAGAAAGTGGAATTGGCACAGGTTCCACGGAGACGGTTCGGACTTAGATCGCAGGACGAACCGCACGCCGTCCATCCTAGGTTTCTTGTCTGAATTCGAACCTGTTCTCTGTCGTCTCTTTTCCTGCACGCCGAATGTGGCGGATAAGACGGGCAAAAAGAATTCGGCTTCTCCGTCCTCCTCCAACAGACACTTGCGAATGTATCGGCTATGGAAATCGATCGGACATCTTTGCGGAAGAAAACAAAACGGCCAGTCTTCAGCAAGGCAGAGGGAGAACGCATTCGCATGTTGGAAATCCCGTCGAATAAATCGCCGTTCGGTCGACAAACTGAGGAACCTTTGAGTTTCCTGGAGGCTCCAGCAATACTTCTTCGCCTCCGCACGCGTTTCAAAGCCTTTCACTTCACTTTGCAACGTCTTTATTTGAATCTCTGTCTTCAGGCAATTTTTCTGATCAACGGTGGACCCGTCCATCGGGAACGCGTCACCACTTTCTTCTTTATGTGTTCGGTGTTATCCAAATTCAGTGGAACAGTTTCGGATCTCCTGAATCTGGGAATCACTCGAACCGATCCTAAACTGAGGTGATCTTCATTCGGTAGCGGTTGAACGCCAGGATCTTCCCGTCATTCTCTTTGTGTGGCCCGTTACTGTTGCTTACGTGGGATTTAAGGGATGCGCAAAGATAAATATAACTGACTTCGAAGGGTGGATAACCTCAGAAGTTTACCCAACTAACGCCATTTTTCGGGCTGATTAATCTGAACTGATATTTTATGGGCAGTTTTGGGATCCAGCAGTTTTGCCGGAGCTTTGCCTAAAATATTTAGCCGTGTATGAATCTAATATTCCGGACCGAGTCAATCGCGGTTTTCTCGATTTTTGTTGTTTCTCACCGTTAATAATAATAATCCGTCGCCGAAATCGAGGAGAACTTCCATAAATCGCTTATATTGCGGCGTTCAAGTCGTCTGAGATGAAAAATGTACGAATGCGCCTCAAATGCATCGGGGATAATTGAGATTTTTCTCCATTTACCAAAAGTTTTTCTTCTTATTGTGGTAAACGAATTCGTGGAATTTTTAAAAATAATTCTGCGGAAATTCCCGGAATTTCGGAAGGTTTTAGCGATAAGTGAACGGCATTTCCCAAGAATTTACTCTGGATACTTTTCAAATTCTCGGAATTTGCCCCGGATATTCGATTTCGGCGCTACGTAAAATGAGACGGATTTTAATTCCGATCGCAATAAATGGAATACACCGGAAGTGCTGCTGAATTAAACGGAGGTGCTGCAGTTTTTAGCCGCAAGTCTACGCCATTACGGACCTACGATTTTTCACTTTTATCCGCTTCCAGAATAAATTTTTTTTAATGGAAAAATATATTTTTAATATATTCCGGCAATAATGAATAATTGTTTTAAATGAAAAATTTTAACTTTTTTCCTTCCCTTTGATAGTGGTATCGCACTTAATGCCAAAACGTGAAATACTTTTTGTTATAATATTTATTAAATTGGAGAGCGAACGGGAAACTTTTCCTTGAAAGCTTTCCCGGAGCGTGCTTTTAAAAAAAAGTTCGGAATAAAGTACTGCCGTGAGGAAAAGTCTGACGGAAATTTAAAGCTGGCAGCTAGCTTTTTTAAAAAAATCGGGAGCTAAAGCAAATTCCCGTTCCAGGGTAACTTGGCGTACGAAATACCGGCTCCCATAGAAAAGTGGGTTCATAAGATGCCCTGGCCGGATCAGACGACGATGCCCGCCGCCCCGCAACCGCAGTACAACATCGTCCTGAACAAGCAGAATATGGTCCTGGTGGAGCCGACCCTGGGGAAGATCCAGCAGAACCCGATAGTGTTCACTGCGCTTTCTATAGATCCTTCCGTTCTGACGCCATCCGGCGAGCAGGACCAGCAGCCGTCGGACGTGTCGCTGAATCCGTGTATTTTGCTCAATCAGAAGCCCGAAGCCTTATTAACGACTATACCGGAGAATGTGCAAGTTTTCGCGCAAACGGACAGAACGAAATTATACAACACGTTGCCTTCCAAAATGAGACAGCAAAACGCCGAAACGCAGACACCACTTTTGGTCAGACACAAGGAAAGTGCAGTGTAGCCGACCTGTTAATTTATCTGTGTCCGTTATTTAATTTTTTAAATTAATTCTTAAATAATTAAGAACGAACTTGATGTTCCGTCATCCGCCGAGGGAAAATCTACCGGTGAGTCGAAATTTTTATGCATTTACAGTATTAATGTAATTCCACCGCCGATATATTAAGAATATATCGAGAATTTCCCAACAAACTGAGTCAGAACACTCCAAATAGGTGCGTAAATAAAGCAAAGAAAATTTTCTTCTGTAGGAAGTATGAAAAAAAAAAAAAAAAGAAAAATCCGTGACAGAACATTTTCATTTTCCGCTTAATTTTTTTTTTTTTTTACCTTTTTTACTGCTCGCCGGTTACAAACACAAATATAATTTAAATTTACCTTGGGCAAACCGTATATTTCATATTTTTAACTATTTCCCGCTTCCTTTTCACTATATCAGGGGTCAAAAACGAACAAAGTGGTATTTTGTCGGTTCCTAAGTAAATATAATAAAAAAATAAAGAAGTATAAATAAAATTTCCCGAAGCAATTATAATTTTATATTTCCGACTTATTTACATTGCTTCAGTCTCTTTTCTTATGTGCTGCTCGGATCAAAAAAATCCAAAATAGACTTTGATTATGGAAAAATATTTGAGAATGCAAATTAGAGAGAAAATTATGGATGGCTTTTACTTAAAATAACGTTGAAGAGTTGAAAATCGGCAAATGCCGATAGCGGTTGATGGCAGACCACGTCGAAGTTTAATGTTTGTCATAATTTCAATTAATTAAATGTGCCTCCAGTTATATTTATATTAGGTACATATATTTATGCATACATATATGCATTAGCGTATAAAAAAAAATTTGAAACGTTCTACTAATAAATGTAAATCTGTCACAATGTACATAACAAAAATGAGCATCCCATTTGAAACTATTATGTTTATTATTATTCATTTAAACTCAGCGAGATCGAGTCCCTTGCCGAAATCATAATACCTACATGCAAAGTAACGTAGAAAGTGATGTAAAAATCGTAAAAGCAACGTAGACAAATTAATCCATGAATGACTAAGAGCTCGGAAATAATCTTAAATGATTTTGCAAAGTTGGAAAGTTCTCCGTTACAATGAAAATATATGTAAATTTTCGATGTTATTATACATTATTTATATTAAATTTAATGCTTT
Source organism: Ricinus marginatus (assembly GCA_028565995.1). Taxonomy (NCBI): domain Eukaryota; kingdom Metazoa; phylum Arthropoda; class Insecta; order Psocodea; family Ricinidae; genus Ricinus; species Ricinus marginatus. The sequence goes on from JAOWBB010011972.1 coordinate 22,846, forward strand.
CTTACATTTCGTATACGATATTATCAGTATCAGCGACTAAGCTCATTTTATTAATATACATTTTATGTTGCAATTAAATTAATGGAGGCTCGTACTTGTAGCAGACGCATTACTGAGAAAATGAATACGTATCTAGATGCAGATAAATAATGGATAATCTTATCCCGTCATGTTCGAAACATTTTGATTTTATGATCCTTTGGAAAAAACTACAGCCAAGCCATTCGGTCCGAGCTTTTAAATATTTAAATATTGTACATTATTTAATCTCCATCATTCATTCCGCTTCCCCTTTTTTTTTTTTTCTTTATCCTTTCTATCTTCGTTTACAACATGAAAGCAATATTAATGACTTCTCCCAGAAAGATTTTCTTGAAATCCTCGTAAAATACAGAAATATCTTTTGGCAGTAAAAACCCGGGTACAGCATTCGAAGCCTTCCTCTCTCTCTGTCCCTCTCTCTCTCTCTCTCTCTCCCCCCCCCCCCCAGATATTTCCGTCGTGCAACTTTCGAAACTTCAAATCGGATAAATCAGCTTTTTGCGAGCGGAGACGCGAACAGTGTCAGCAAACAAACCTTGCGGAATCAATCAATTAGGACCCGACAGGTTTTAAAGTCTCTCGACGTTGCCAGGGGGGGCGGGGGATGAACGACGGACAAAGCAGACGTTTTCCGGTTCGCGCAATACCTTCCGCCAGATTCAGCAGCGAACATTTATGAACGGGACGTCGGCTCGGAATTTGAAAATTGTGCCTGAGTTAACCCCGCGCCCGAAGAGACCTTTCGATCATCCTCCCTTTTCGCGCTAAGAAGAAACTCCTTCGAAGTCCAGCATTTTGCGGAACGAAACAGTTTGCATGTGCCACACGAAGGCACTGCATGGAATGGCAGACTGCTGTTATCCGCCTGACGACTGCAAATTGCCATGCCTGAATCCCGGGCAAAGGCATTTTAAGTAATCCTTCGTTAGGTTAAACTGATACTTAAGATCCGCCATTATCTAATAACTTTTAACTCCATTAATCCCTGTCATCGCCCTCTGCAGCATCGTGCCTGCTTTAAAACCTTAAAATTTCGAACTTTATTTCGTGATTGTGACACGAATTCAAACTTGCACATGGTTTTAAAGTCACAGCGATAAATGTAAAAACAAAAAAAAAAAAAAATTGGGTTTAAACGGATCGAGCTCTCTACCATACATTTAATCATTGTGCATAATTAATAATGGCGCTCATTATTCGCGTTTTTCCTCATCTCCGGCTGTGTGGACCACACAAACCGGATAAGCTTGTGTGTCTTGCCTGGATGCTGTGCTTCCTATCCGACGTGCGGATAACAATTTATCACATCTAGTGGATAATCCCTTTTAATCGTCGTTCCTCGACACGCAATAAATAGTGCTTGGAGAATAAACCTTTTTAATCCAGTTTCTAAGCTCAATTGACTTTGGTTTTCCCGTTGGCAAGTCCCGGATTTTTGCCAAATACATATACATCGTGGATATCTGCCAGATACCGAGATTAGAAAATTTCGATTAAATTGCCTTAAAAAAAAAAAACTAATCGTACCTGCTTTAATGTATTCGCATTTGCAGTCTGCATATTTTTGTACATATTTATAGATAATTCAGTGTTACGCTCCAGGTGATTTAATGCAACCAGATACGTTCGGACATATTTTTTTAAATGTTTCACACTGGGGCTGCGATACAGGGAACTACAGATTTTTGATTTAGTTGATCACTAGAGGAGTTCCGTGCCTCCGCTAATGGTTTTGGTAACCTAACGAATAACATAAATTAAAATTGCGCAGCGACGTGAATATTCTCAAACGACATAAAAAAAAAAATACAGTTTTAGATTGCCTCGAGAAAAAACGAGATTGTCAAGTTCGGGGGTGGTGATTTTAGGGTAATTTCGCGGCTTAGAGCAATTTTATTGAAGATTATTACTTCGGTGGCAAAACCCTATGTGCAAAACATGGTAATCGCAGGGGCAATTTAATATAATTTAAAACGGTCTTGTGCATGGCAAATCCCATCGGTTTTAGCTATGTTGAACTTGCCGGAATCACGTAAAGCAGATAAATTTTGTTTTAGTGAATGCAAAATGATTTACGTAATATTTCTCACTGTTTACGTGACGTTATTATACATTGTTAGTACCTCCGATGCACCCCCTGCTTGGCATCCCTTCTTGTCGAGCCGAACGACGGAGCATTCGATGCCGAGTCTGTCGCAGGGGAGTCGTCTAAATCAGGATTCCATCTCGTTACCTCCTGAAGCGGAAAGGCTCCAGGTTATGCGGTCACTAATCGCGGAGTATTATCTGGAATCTTCCAGATTCTGAAACGTTCCGGAGCGGAATCTTCCGGATTGATGCGACGAATCCTTTCAACGCCGGATCAGGAGACGCTGCTCTCCAGGGCGTTCGTGCTGGAATCCCTAAAATGTACATTTAAAAAATGCGCACAAGAAAATTTGTTTATTTTCATTTCTTGAATAAATCGCGGGTGCCTCACGGCGTAGGATCGGGCCGCGATCTTTTTCCATCTGTTCCGCTTGGAGGTACGCGATCCGCAACTGCAGGAAAATACGTGAAGCTCGGTTGAAGGATGGACGTTTCAAGGAGAACGTCCGTTTCCAGACTGTGACATCGTCCGGTGACAATCTTTTCGGACGCTGACAATCTTCAAAATGTGAGACGCCGTCAGCATTGTGTTTATGCGGCTGTTACAAGTGTCCGCCAACTTTATTCCGAATATCGCGAAATGGGTTTGACGTGCACGTTCGGTTGAGAAAACCTTTCAAGAGGTTCGCTTTATGGCAATTTTTATTTCTTACGCCGGGAAATTTTTAATTTGATCAGATCTTAAAACCCCCATCTTAACGCTAACTGCGATAGCATAGATTACCTTCATTTTCCCAATCAAGAGTTGCAGGGAGTGCTTTGAATAATTCGGGATCGAACCGTTAGCAAAACCAATAAATTTTAAATCTCCTTAGTATTGATTTGCTCCAGCAGCAGAGGATCCTTATTCCAAAACATTTTACCGGTTAGATTCCGTTGACTCTCGAATTCGAAGACAATTTTCCGATAGAAGGTTTTCACGAAGGCAGAAATTAATCTTTCTGCTGGTTTAGGTCATTAATCTTCATACTTTTTTTACGCGCATCAAACTTTACATGTGAAATGTATTTGACAATATTCATGGGACCCTTTTACTTTTTTATAGTCTGCGCCAGGCAAAATAAAGCGTATCCCTTACATTTAATTAATCAAGCCGTTCTTTCACATAGCGATATCGTACGGGAGAATGCACAGTAAATATGCTCAAATTTAAAAATAAAAAATTTAAAATAATTTATCTCTCAGGTAATTAAAACATACGTTATATAGGGTTTAATCTTTTTAGCATTGCTAATGAACGTCTTTTTCGTCCTTCCTTTTGTCTCCTTTTGAAGGCTGTAAAAGAATAAAAAAGCTCATTATGAATATTTTAAATGCAATGTTTCCACAGGTAAATGTTTCATCCTTTGTGCAAGATAAAATTCAAAGTTAAATGATCGAAAATTGCATTTGATACGTGATAACGATTCGAAAGGCGAACCGCGGGATAACTTTGGGAAAATTCTCCTCAAAAACCTGAGGAAAGATATGAATGCAGTTATGAAATTAATGCCACGTTTTTATAACCCAACTTCGGTTATAAGTTAACCGACGTCCGTCATTCCGCCAAAAAGGACGGGATTGATGCGTGCCGGACATTTTCGTTTGGCCTCTTTTAAGGTATTCCATTAGAGGATGCGCATTATTACCGCGGGCTAGGTTGATCTCCAGGTTTTTCCTTTTTTTTTTTGATTTTCCGACGCGATTCCTTGCATTTTCCACGCAAATTTTGAGCCTTTCGCTCAAGTCAGAGCCTCCATATTGCATTTCATTTCAACGTGTCACCACTAATTCCCACCCTCCCCCACCCCCTCCCCCGCTGATGGGAATCTGAATTTTTTCGCATTCATTACAGCACTCGAAGTGATTCCAGGGAAATTCCAGTCGGATTTGATTTCAATAATTTTCACTTCAGCCTTTTCGCCATTTTCGAAAAAAAAAAAAAATTCATTTCTGCAACTCCGCACGAGCAAAAAAAAAAAAGTGAAAAATGTCAAAAAAATAAAAAAAGGTACAAAAAAGGGCGAAAGGTTAGGAGGAAATTTATATGTGGAAATGGAGGAAACTACGCTTTTTTCGCGTTCGGCGTTTTTATGAAACGGGGCAGCAACTTTTCCGGTTATCCAATCCATTACCAGTTCCCCGTTCGTTATGCCCAGGGAAAAAGAAAAAAAAAAAAAAAGCAAATGTAAAAGATAATTTTTGACTTTTCCGATTTCCGCCGATTGTCGTCCTGATTTCGGCCGTGGATTATCCTGGAAGTACTTCCCTTGCCGTTCGCCTTCTCCGGCTTCTTTTCCTTCACTCGGAAGCCACGTTCTCCTGCGTCTGGAAAAATTGCTCTTCGCGAAACTCAAGTGCGACATTTGATGCCTCTCAATCTGTGCGCAAAACTCGCGTTTTTAAACTGGCTCTCTTTCCCAGCGCATAAATTTCATTTTAGAAGATCTGCCACTGCGGCATCACTCCGTTTAACAGGACATCCCAAAAGATAAGTTACCTTTTGCACTTCGTCTCAAAAGTGAAAGATTCAGAAAGTTCAATGTATCGCGCCTGATTTTATTTTTTATTTTTTTTTTATTTCTCTCAATAGTTTTTAATTAAATGCATTGCACGAATATTTGATAATCACAAATTATTTCTCTCCAGCGGTAGCGTAAAGTTTGAAAGTAAATTTTTTTTTTTTTTTTTTTTAATTAATAAATTTTTGCATTTGTACTCTCTCAGCATTTAGCAGCTATTTTTCCGCAGGATTAAGTTTTAATGCAATTCAATATAATTTTACATTTAGATAATGTATTATTTGCCTAATAAAAATAAAATATTTTAATCCTTACGCTAAATTGTTTTTTCGGTAATTCAAATCTTTGTTTGTTTTAAAATTATTTCGGGCAATAAATTAAACTAAGTTCAGATGGATTGTTGTCAAAAAGTTGAAGGGGAGCACGAAAGTCGGGGGGTTGGGGGAGGGAAAGGGAAGGGAAGGTTGGAAAAATTAACTTGGGTAAAATGCTTAAAATGTCTTTCGTCTTGAAAGGAGGGTTGATGCAGCAGCGCAACAACAGCCGGAAGAACCTCGAGCGAAATTGGCTGGCCAAGCGAGGGGTTTTTCCGGATTTACGCCGTGCCTGATCTCGGACAGGCCGTTCGCTGACGCTGACCAACCTCTCGGTGCGCCAAATGTGTCGGCTGCCGGCGGAACGCTCGCAGGAAACGCGGATCATCATTCGCTTTCCGGAAATCGATAACTGAAAATTTGAGGTTTATTTTCATAGACAAAACTGATATTTTTATCCGCAATTTTTTTTTTCCCGCGTTATTTATTAATATTGTTATCCTGCTTTTATTGCGTTTCTTTGAGAACTTTTTACGGGAATAAACCATCTCGACAGGAGGAAAAGTTGAAAATGCAGCGCGGACACGAAAAAGTTAGTCGATTGGGGAAAAAAGTACGAAGGTGAAGACGATGTTTCTTCCTTTTGTAATTTCGAGGTAAATTGCGCCGATTTTGTAAGTTACATGCCAGGATGAGGTTGCCGCCATTTGCAACCCCCGTCGATCGCAGGGCTGCCATCACCCGAAGTCCGGGGAAATTTTTAGTGGCGGTGCCTCATTAACGATGTCGACGCCGGAAAAATCCCCGGAGTTTTGCATTTTCTTCCCTCAGGTAGAAAGGAAGGTAGAGGCGAAGGAAGGACCTGCTTGCACGTAATTGAAATGGAAGTGATTGATCGCTCCCATTATCGATTCCACTCCATCATTTACATATTCCCGTGCTCAAACTTCGATTTATTACTTGCCAACTTTCTTATTTAACTCGCGGAAATTTTTAGGTTTTTCGCGAGTTCGATTCCCACGGTCGAAACTGTCAGCGATCGGAATCTCGCTCGGATTTCGACGACTCGATGTCCCGGGGGAAGGAGACGCGGGAGAGGTCCCCTCTGGGAGAGCAAAGCCGCCTTGGAACGTCTGAAATTTCGCCTGCGAAAACCGTCATCGTACCGACAGCAACAGCGCGGGGTCAACGCATCGGAGCGTTTACCAGTTTCCCCCCCTCTTGGGGGGGGGGGCAAACTCCCTTCGATGATGCGTGCACAAGCAAAATGACGACATTTGAACCGCGTTCACAGGCATCAGATCACATTTCTTGTTCGACGGCTCTTTTCGGTTCCTCGGATCGCGGAATTTGTCTTATTAAACCAGGGCAATGCATTTATGCTCCGGTCGGAACAAAGCCCATCCGTTGTCACCCCGGGAATGCCTCGGGGGGAGGAAAAATTTGCCCGACAAATTGCCTGCTCCTTCACCCGGCGCACATTCAACATTCGCGCGGAAGGTTACGGCACTAGGAAAAGTGGTTTTTCCCTCCCTGAAAATGAAAAACTCCGGAGTTTCCGAAAGAAACATAATTTTGAAAGCTGTCAAAACATTTTCTCTCCTTTTATTCCCGGGGGTTGGTCGGGGCAGAGGGTTGAGAGCGAGAGCTCCGTGAATGAATTCCATTTGTAAATATGTTATCACGGAAGGAAACAAATTTTCCGTTTATGCGCTCAGGGGTTGCCACCGAAATAGCTTCATCGCCCAGGCTACCCCCGTTTCGTTTCGAACTACCCTTGGCGTGTTTTTCCGTACGTCTGCCGATGTCCTTTTTACTGCTCCGCCACGGGGTGTGGATTTTTAGTTTGAAACGCATCTCGCATCGTTTTTCCGGCTCTAATTTTGGTATTCCGTCAGAGTCATTGGTGGGGCCCTTCTGCTTCCGGAAGTTCGGATGAATCTTCAGAGGAGTTTCCGCTCTGAGAATTTCGCTTTTTGCGTGCCGCTGATAAAAACCCAAAATTGATTGCTTAACGCGGCTTCCGTTGCGTAAAGCTTTGGCCGGTGCGATTTTTCGTGGTCCTTCCTGGGGTACGCTTTAAGGCCAAAAAAATACGAGGAAAATTCCCGAAAAAAAAAAAAAATAAAAGAAAACAAATTTCCACTGGAAAATGTTGATCGCTCGATCGCCCCTGCCAAAATTCTAAATAATAAATGAGAAATCGAACCTTTCTTTACCTAACTTCCACTTCCTCTTCCACCGGTGGGAGCATCTGGGAACCGTGAAGCAGCCTTTTTGGTGCCTTGCAAGGGACAAACGAAGCACAGCAATGAAGATCGGATCCTCAGTTAAACGGGTGAGTAGCGGCTTAAGCCCCAGAAGGAGCAGTTTCCCGGTCTAAATCAGGATCGGAGCAATCTCGAATATTCCGATTTCGGAAAAGTCTGAAATGGGAAAATCTTCAGTTCGGTCAACCGAGAACCTTTCTTTACTTCTCCTCGTCTGCATTCGACGAACCTGCGTCGAAGAGTGCGATCCGCCTTCGCTTTTCGCCGTCTTCGATGGATCTCCCAGGTCTTGCGTGATTTGGCGCGTGCGAAACCGATTAAAAAGCGGATGCAAAAGTTTGTGCTGGACTGCTGAAAAAAGTTGAAATCAAATTCGAACAATGAGGGGGTCATCCAAGAATTTCCCGCGTGCGATGTTGCAGGCGAAGCCGGAAAATGACTTTTCAATTAAATTATGCAATTTCCCCGAGTTTTCCCGAGTCGGGAGATTTAAAAATTTTTGCTTATGGGATAAGATTTAATAATTTATCTTTTCTATATACCTGGGTTTAGGAGCTCCAATTGGTAATTTTCCAAAATGACTGCTCTCTGACGAACGAGCTCCCGCCTTTCGGAAAGATTCCCTCGTCGAGCTTTTTCAGCTTTATTTTTTTTTTTTTTTTCCTTTCCCTCCTAGGTGGAAGCCTTCGCTTTTCCCGCAACGCGATCGAGGAACGGCACTCTGCACTGTCTCGATAAACCACCTTTCCGAAATGGCCGATGGACGATAAATAAAAAGCATCCCCCCGGTCGCTCGGCCACCCCTTTCCCGAGCCATCACAAAAGTAATGCTTCGCTAAAGGGAAGTGAAAATGAAATGGTCACTCGTTGGACCGTACTCCAAAAACAGGGAATATGAGAAACATAAATGTCTTGTAGTGGTAATTCAACGGGAAGGGGGTGAATATGTCCCCGAAGAAGGGAGGAAAGTCTGTAGGTCATGTCAGATTTCCAACCTTTATAAATCATTTGAGATTAACCCTTTTGGCTCGCCCCTAGGCAATTCATCTTTCAACGAGTTTCACGTTCGACTAAAAAAAAAAAAAAAAAAACATTTTATCACAAGTTAAGCTGCAAAACTCCATATCGGACCGAACTTTTTTTATTTTAATTTTCATTTCTCTAAATCATATTAATAGAAGAAAAGATAAGTTATTGGTGCAAAATCCAAGTGCAAGTCCCTTCGTCAAAACATCACCTTTGCATTCCTCTAAGGGGTTGTTATTTGTATTGCAGCCTCTCTGGATGCGAGTCCGTAACGCGTCTCGCGGAGGGATTCACGATGTCATTGAAGCGGTTCATTGCGGTGAAGACGGCGCCGGGAAACCTGCTCTGCGACGAGGACAAAGCAAACATTCAGCTCTTCGGGAGCGGTTCGAGCGAACAGCAAAATTGCGACCGACAGGTTGTCACTACGTTCTGGGAGATGCTGCAGCGCGTTGAAGTACGAGAGTTCGATTTAAGCCAAGTTATCCGAAAATAACAAATAAGCGAAGCAATGTGAAATTTATTCTCAGGTACGCCTGCGATGGTAGGCAATTCGTAAACACGGAGCGGACTGCCCGCAGCATCTTCTGGATCAGTCCTGGTTTTCCGGAGAAAAATGTCCTGCAGGAAGGAGCGTCACTCATCTCAGTTTCTGCGGCTTTCTACCTTCACCGATTTCGCCGTTTTCAATTTGATGTCTGAGTTATCTTCCCACTTCTCCATTTTTGTAATTTTTATTTTACCTTAAAAATTTTTACACGTAATTTGATATTTATTACAAATAAAATTTTCCTTTTTTTAACAACGAATCTTTTTATCTCTCCCGTTACTTATTCCTTTTTGATTCCCGTATAGAAATCAAGCTGTTCAATGATTTGCAATAACAAACAATTTCACAGAGACAGCGTTAAATTCGAGATATCTTTTATTATTTAAAATTGAAAAATTCATATTTTAATAATTTCAAATTACAAAGTTAAAGCCAATTTTTTATTCAAATTTCTTTGGTAACTTAACCAATCGTGTTAGAGGAATGAAACGCATTAAACACTTAATTAAATCAGAGGAAAAACATTTGAGAGATAGTGATTTAAAATTGCATTGTTTTATACATAAATTAATGTTTTTAAGATAAAATTTTTTCATATCAAATTTCTCTTTATCACGTCGGTCGGTCTTTATCACTGAACAAAACCAGGTTAAATCATTATTCTCAAGATTATTCTAAAAACTTATTTAAACTGCAAAAATAATGATTACTATCTTTTAAAATCTTTTCTCTTTCGGATTTGATACTAAAATTTCACTGCCTCTTAAGATTTTTTGTCTTCCTTCAATCAAATAAAATGCGCAACTCATTTTTGTGCATGGAATACATTTTCATATTTATATTAATAGGAAGATAAATGGGTCTTTTAAAGTCCGATCATTTATTATTTAAATTTGAAAAATTCATATTTTAATAATTTCAAATTACAGAGTTAAAGCCAAATTTTTATTTAAATTTCTTTGGTAACTTAACCAATCGTACTAGAGCAATGAAACGCATTAAACACTTAATTAAATCAGAGGAAAAACAGAAGAATCTGTTTTTCATAAGCAAATAAAGCGTTTGTATTTCCTGCTGAAAAAAATTTAATACGAGATATTTGACTTTAAAAGGAATTGTAATAAAATACAAATATATTTCCCAATCAAATATTAAACAAGATTTCAAACAGATAGTATATCAAATTATGATTTGGACTTCACTAAAATATTATGTGTTAAAGTAAATATAAGAATTTAACGAAAAAATTTTCTCTCATGAGCATTATTTGACATTCTTCAGTGTTTGATTTATAGTTAAAATACTGATAGGCAAAAAAAATAAAAATAACGAATGAAACAAAAGTTCATAGCATTCTCTTTTGACGCTATCGTTTTTACTGAAATCTAATACGGTATACATTCAAAGAATATATTTATTTTTTTTATATTATTAAATGCAGATAATCGTCGATATGTAAAAAGATCTCGCTCCAGGCATCTGATTTCGAAAATCGAAATCTGTTCTGAAACAGCATTACGATCACTTAATATGATTACTCCCACACTTCTCCTAGAGTGATTTTGAGTCACAGATGTAACGATGACACTCAAGAAGTCCAAAACAATAATTTAAATCGTTGAAAATGAAATTATGATGTATATTTTCATAATATAAAAAAATTTAATATATTCTTCAAAAGACAATTCTCGAAAAAATTTTCTGTGAACATAAATAAAGAATCGCAATCCGAATTATAATATGTGTTAATCCAAGCTTTAAACTTAGTTAACAAAGAGGAAGCGCTCTGAAAAAGTATAAATTAATAATCTAAAATAAAAATTTGCGTTAACTCTAAAAAAATTTGGTTGATAATGGTCTTGGTGTCATGTAAGTTCTTAACATTTCATCAGTGATCTTCGATCTTCGTTCTTGATGGGCCGCGACTAATGGCTGAAGAGTTTCAATGAGTATTTTTTTCAATTCTCCTGTCAACAATTCTCCACTCGTGTAATTTTTTTTAATTTCCATCAACCTATCGTCATCCTCCACGAAAAAGGTAAGGTATTGGTAGGCTATATCCACATCACAATTGCCACCTAGTTCCCGATGTTCTTCAATAGTGGCTTGACCTCCAGAAAAAGCGTACTTATTTATCTGAAAATTAAAAAATCTTTGAAGGAAAATTACGAATCTTCAATAATTATAAAATAACATTTACTCCAATACAGTTATTTTTTATAATCACGAATAATTTGATATTTTTAATTTTTTTTTTTTTATTCTAGACTTTATATTTCATTCACCTTTGTTTTAATTTGCTTAGGTGTATCTGTTAAAAATATAGCTGAATTTGGATCGCTAGCTGACATTTTCGTTTTGGCACCTTGCAAAGCAGGAAAGAAGGTTGAATGGATCAACGCCGGCTTAGTGAACCCCAATTTTGGTGCCACATCTCTTGTCATTCTGAAGTACGGATCCTGGTCTATAGCACAGGGTATCAAACAAGGAATTTTTGAGTCTTTAAATATTGATGGAAAAGATGTGGAAAATGACGGCGCAGCTTGGGTAGCAGGAAATGCAATTTTCCCTATGCAGTCACTATCACCAAAACCAAAAATACCTTTAACCTGATTAAAGGTAACACTTCTCTGAATTTTCACAATATTGCGATAAAATTCTGGGGAAGCACCTATATAATCAAAGTCTGAAAAAATAAATGTTTTCTCAATATCAAATCCCACAGCAATTATATCCTTAGCATTTTCATGAGCAAGTTTATTGGCTTCGTCCACTTTCAGATCTTTCCATAGAAACTTTTCATCATCAGTTAATTGAATAACAAGTGGTACATCAAATACATCTTGCAACCATCTGCCAACAAAGAAATTGAAATTTTTAAAATTTTTTCCATTCATAGACAGAAAAATTTGAAGCATGCAAAAAAAAAGTCAAAATAAACAAGGAAAATGCAATTTCATGTCAAATATCATGATATGTGCAAATACTACAAATTATAAAACATTTGAATAATTACATTGAAAAATTGAAAAACTTAAATTAGAATAATTTTAATCATATTTTGCATTTCAATATAATTTTGGTTTTTATCTATCTCTAGTACAGTTATAGAAATATATATTGAATTAATGATTATACTGCAAATATATATAAAATTCATTCACTGCTAATTAATAATAAATTCTAAATTAAATAAATTTTAAAAATGACTTACTTGGTAAACAAAAAAGGTATCAAATGGCCAATGTGCATGGAGCCAGATGAGGGTCCTCTTCCAGTATACAAATAAAATGGTTTACCACTTTCATACTGATTTAATATATAATTTAGATCTCTGTGTGAAAAGAATATTTTCCTTCTTAAAAAATGATGGACTGATGTACCAATAACATTCTCAAACCTTTTTAATAATTCCTCATCTATTTTGGAACTTCCAAATTTTTCTGAAAAGTACAAAGTTCTTAAAATATAATTTCATATGTTCATGTTAAAATTTTATGCATATGAAGCACACCGAAAATTAAAACAAAATATTTGTAGGCACTATAAATGACGAACTGCAGATACACTTTTTTAAAATAGTTTTAATGGGGACAATTAAAGGAAAATAATTTGAAGGATTTAAGGCAGCATCTCAAATGTATACAGTTTTCCAATAGTTAAAAATTTTCAGCACTTAAACGACGCCATTATACTTTTCGATTCTCCAAAATTTAAAAATGTGAAAGAAAATTTATATAAATTCTTTTAATCTGGCAAAGATAAAGAACCGATTAATTTGTCGAATAAACTGAAGTTTACATCGGTTTTCGACTTGAGTCATGTGTTTCTGCACATTGCACAACTTTCAGCGGTTTATGCGATTCGACTGAAAAGCGAATGATTACCACTGATAAATGTAAATGATAATTTAAACATCAGATTTCCCGTCAGCACGTTTATGAAAATAAATTTTTACTTTAACTTACTAATTAATTTCTGATAGTCGATACCGGTCTCTGACGAACTGACGACATTCCACGGGTCTACAATGTCTTCATTCTCGGATCGTTTCCCATCCCCTTTACGATCGGAATCCATGTTGAACCGGCACGAAACGGCAGCGACTCCGTGCTTACCGACGTACACGTCTACGTACTCACAACTCAGAAGCGCGTAACTCTCTCGACCGCACCATCTTAGGTAACAACCGCAGACATCAGCTTGAGAACGTGAGCCGGTGCTTCGATAATGCTGCCGGGAGTTTTATGTGATTTGAAGCGGGCTCAAGAATAAATTCAAAGTCCGTTAATAAAACTTAAATAACAAAAAAAAAAACAAGCAAATAGTGATTACGATAACATTAGATTTGCTACGATTGCCACCTTTGAGCTTAATACTTGGTGTACTGAGAGGACCGGAGGACCGGAAAGACAACTTGATTTCAACCATAGAGTGCAAGCTGCAAACACTTGTTCGTAGGGAACAGTGCACTAGTTGTCATTATTACCCACTAACTTAGTTGTACTAAATTTAAATATCTACGTCGGTTTTATTTGTAAGAAAAATAATATGTTACGCATTTATACGTTGATAATGAAATTATGAGTTCTTTGAATTTTATATAATCCGGGGTAAGTTATTACAGCGAAGATGTCAGTATCTTCTTTCGAAGGGAGCCCAGTGCCTTTGGATTTGGCGACCAAATATCAGAAAATAGCGTCTGAATATGCAAAAGTAAGCAAACCGTATCACAAATTTTATCGCATAGACGTTTTCCGGAAGGTTTTTACGCGTATTACTATTTCCCCGCAGATTAGAGCCCAGTGTGGTGTACTGAAAAAGGCAGTTGTGGACGAACAAAACAACTCGGCCGAATTGAAGGAAACATTGAGAATAAAGGATCAGAATTTGAGAAAAGCTGAGCAGGAAATTGACAGCCTTAATTTTCGTAACCAACAGCTTACAAAAAGGGTGACGATTCTCCAGGATGAATTAGATGCTGTCCAAGTATGTTGAACTTCATTTTCTTTTATCATTTCTATTAAGATTTTATGTACATTGCTTCATATTTGAAGCCTTAGTTATATCATGCAACTTTAATTTTTTTGCATATGCTTTGCACTAATGCCTAATTTCTTCAATTACAGAATCCAATGAAAAAAAGTAAAGCTAAGAATATATCTAGGGAGATACCAAATTCCATTCTTTCTGAGGAGTTGCAGAAAAAAATTTCTGAAAATGCACAATTAGTGTCAATGGTAGGCATTTTAGATGGAAAAATAATAGTTTTATAATAAAATCAAAGACAGGAAATGTTTAAAATTTTGATCATTAACTGTTAATTCTAAAGTTACACAACAATAGAAGATATTCAACACCACAGATATCAAATTTCATTGATATTAAACAAAACCTGAAAAAATTATCACATCTCCCCTTGAGAATTCTTTGTGTTGCCCACATTCATTAATATTGATGTTCAAATGTATCTTTTCTTGATATTTTAGCTTCAAGAGCAAACAGAAAAATATGAAAATGAAAAATTCAAATTGGTCCAAAAAAAGGAAATGTTTGAACATGAACTGGAAGAATGTAAAAAAAAGCTTGTTGATGTTGAGGAGATAAGATTGGCAAAACTAGAAAATGAAAATAAGCATTTGTTAACAAAATTAAATGCCAGAGAAGAGGCATTTCAGAAATTATACAATGAAATTAAAGTATTAAGGAACAAAGCCAATGAAAAAGGAATAGAAATGTGCAATGATGAATTTAAAGAAAAATTTGGGATGCTTCTTCAAGCTCTTGATATTGAGGACTTATTAAGAACTATAATAACATTTTTTCGTAAATTTGAAATTATATACCTGAAATGCATTGACAATACGGTCTTAAGAAAATTCTCCAATTGTATTGAAAAAAATATCTCAGCTTTAGGAGATTTTGTTAATTACTATTCTTCATATTGTGTACATGTATCAAATGGTAATGATTTTTTGTCAGGATTTGAATATTTAAATGGAAATGTAAATAGTTACATTATTCTATTAGATGAATTATGTCTTTATTTGACATCTAGGTATGAATGATTTCTCCTTTTTAAACATTTCTTTACCTAAAATGCTTGTTTGTAATCTCTTATTAGAAAATTGAAGTTTTCATATTAATTATTATGAAAGAACCACAAATGATTATCATAATAATTTGCACGATCGTAGAATATAGAACTAAACTTTCGGTTACAATTATACTACATGAAAAAAATTACTATTTGTTAATAATTTGCCAGAATAAATCAGAAAAATCTTAATTGCGCATCTCATGTTTAGATATTAATTTTTATCTTTCATTAAACTTTTATATCAATTTAAAGACAAATTGCTAATCAAATTTTCGTCTGTTGTAGCAACGATAAAGAAATTAGTGGAATTTTTGAAGATATAATCCTGAGCTTCAAAAATCATTGGATTCAATTTCATTCAGCCATGAAACAATGTTTTACATCCATAAAAGGAGCTTCAGACAGTGAAGAATGTACGACAGCTTTAGCGGATGTCTTTCGCTCTTTACGAAGTACTTGTGATTGTAAGTCAGGATTTACGCTTTTTATTGACATACAACTTTAGTGGGCTGATAATCTTTTCCGATTTTTAGATTTCTCCAGCACGCTAAATGACAAATTTAGGGATCCAGAATTGCAAGAAAAATCTCAAACAGAGATACTGGCATCAGTCTCCAAAATAGGTGTTCAGAGCAATACTATATACAAAAAGTTAACGGAAAATAAAGCACTGGTGAAGAGCATTATTGACTTTCGACCAAGTAAACACCAGAATGATGTGATACAGAAAGGAGATGAATGCTGTGAACACTGGAAACAAAAATTTGAAGCTTTGGACTCAGTTTACAAAAAGGTTCGGTATTTAACTCTTAGCTTTCCATTCGTCTGCCTTCCTTTTTAATTACTGAATTTAATTCATGCGATTGATTCCGGAATTATTTGATTTATTTAATTGTTCTGGAAGTCGTTTCACTTGTAATATGTTAAAATGCCGACAGTACAACACGTTCGTGAAACTAGTAACCATATTATATTTCAGAAAGTAAAAGATCTTGAAGAACAAATATCTTGCCTAAGTGGAACCGCCACGCCTCGAAGTAATCATTCAGGGAATTATGTACAATCTCCTGCGGAAGGGAAAGAAAATTCTTCCGAAATTTCAAACGTGGTAAATAAAATATGATTTTATTTATAAAATTAATCGTGCGAGAATTTAGGTCTCATAATCTGCCAATTGCTGAAAGATCCATACAGAAAGGTTGAAACTGAATATATTATCGTAAGTGTTTTTCTATTACTTATTTATGTAGTGCGATTCCGATGAAAAAAAAACACTGAAATTTAAATCAGCCGTAATGAAGAATTAGATTTTGTTTTGACTTTTATTCTAATTTTCAAATCTCGCTTTTGTACTTGAACTCATTTTTCTTGTCTGCTTTCAGTTTGGCGTCTTGACAGACACTGGAGAATTACCTAAAAATTTGGGAAATCACGATACCGAATTAACTAAATATTTTAATGCCAGAGCCAATATCCTTATAGCCGACAGACAGCTTGCCGAAAGCAAAGTCACAACTTTGAAAAATGAGGTTTGCTCAATTCAATTAGTAACGTCCGTTTACTAATGCAGCGATTTTAATTTAAATTTTTTAATCGAAAATTACATTAGAAAAGCCAAAGTTCTTAGGGACTGATCAAGTCGAGTACAAATTCACAAATGCAGATAAAATAATAATATTATATATATTTATTATAATATTGTTATAATTATCCATTATTATTATTATTATTATTATTATTATTATTATTATTATTATTATTATTTGGATTTTCGGTCCTTTAGAATTCAGAGAACATGCGTTGATAAAGTATTTCAGTTATTTAAGCTCTATGTTACTTTTTTTTTCTCCAGTGCGAAATACTTAAGAAGCGACTGGAACATAGCATTGACTGCAGAAACCAGCTCGAAGCCTCCGTGAAGCAAACCCAGGAAACCGTCGTCAGATTGCAAGAGGAATTAACAACAACTTCCACAAATTACGAGCTACAATTATCCTCCCTATCCGAACATATGGCCAACATGAATGATAAACTGGCAGCGCAGCAGGAAGAGATTGAAGTTCTCAAATATCAACTTTTAGAAAAAGTAATTAATGATTTCTAGGGGATTCGAGGATCATTGTTCGCATCACTAAAAGAAAATACTTATCGTAAAACATCTTTGCAGGGAACGAAAAAAGGTAAATCGAAGTAAAAGTCACTCACAGACCGCTGTTCAAATTAGCCTGGGGAACTCTAAAGTTTCTGCTACTATGCATAGTCGATTGAAATCCAATTCAGAGTGGTGAATAATGAATCTGTAATGCAGTATATTATATATAAATTTATGACTTCGTTATGTATGTTAAAAGACAGGTTCTTTCAAGTCTGGATCAGAAAAAAAAAAGTGAAAAGGAACATTTTTTTTTTCTTAGAGCGGTTTATCGACTTTGATGACTCTTCAGAAATGCGGAGAACAATGGAAATCAAAAAATTTTTGTAATCTTAACATTTAAAAGCGAGTTCTGAAATTGTTAATAACGACGAAGGCAGTTTAACATAAGGAAAGAACATTTTGTAGTCGATGTCGTGCAACATTCGTGGGAATAACATTTTTATGAGTATCATTTTTTCGATTATTTCGTCCTTTCCTAAAGTCTTTGGCGCCTTTGTCGCACCCTCGAATGAAATGCGCATTCTTTCAGTACGGTCCAGCTCAGTGTCTATTGACACGTCTCTGCGTTATAAATCTGTGATGATGCCACTTCACTTGCGTGCCGCCATTACACGATTATATCAATTTCGAACTCTATCAACTTTTGTTTTCTTATCGTCGTGCAATTTCCCGTGCCGATTCAGAGAAAAACATTAATCTTCAGAAGTTATTAAAAAAATGTTTAAATTATACTAAACTATATTAGAATATTATAAAGGTGAGACATTGAAGAATCTTATAATGATGGAGGCTGTTTAAAAACTTTAATTTGGGTTATATGTCGTGAGATTTTATATTTCTATCCAAAGCTTTTTTTTTTAATGTTAATAAATTAAACCCACAAGAGACGAAGCAGAACAATTAACTATCAGATAGAGAATGTAAATTGTAGTTCTAAAGGACATACGATTGGTTTTCATTTTTATAATTTCACCGTCGATGGTCTGTTTCTAGCCGCCAGAAGTTGTTTTGATTGTGAAACAAGAATGTGATGTTATTTTTGAAAAAATGAGAGACTTCACTTCACACGAGTACTGCGATTTTCTGTGGATTAGTGATTTATTGTCTTTGAAAAAAGATTCGTCAAATGAATTTAAGATGAAATTAAAGATAAAGGGTAAAGAAAAATATATAAAAATTTCACACGTAACCATATTTGGTACGGTAATCGAAATAAAGAACCTCGGGGAAAAAGGAATTTTGTACTCGGGTAAGCAAGATCGTCATTTATTTTCTTCGATCAAGTAATTGCAAAATGTTAAAATAGATGAAAAAATCTTTTCAAGTCGACGATGGAACCGGGGTAATCGTATGCAAGCACAACGATCAGTTATACAACGAGGTCTTGGATATTGTACAGGAGGAGAGCGGAAAAATTTTAAATGAAACATTTACAAACGAGACTTTAAATGAAAGTCAGTTCAATTGCACAGCAATGAGCGAGGATGACTCAATTTTTAACGACCGCAGTATTCAGTTGGAGGAGGACATGGCAATCAAGAGAAATTTACTAAAGGTAATTGATTTGCTTTTCTCAGCACACAAAAGCTCGGCCAGCCAATAGCTGATAAACCTGAGCCTTTTATCCAAGATTTAAAATGTTACAGGGCTTGCATTCAATATGGTGCGATGTAGAAGAGAGTTTTTCTAGAATGATGACTCAGTTAAGCATAGGTGACACTGTTCAAATTCAGGGAAAGCTGTACACATATTTCAATGTAAATCAAGTTCACATAAATACCATTAGTATCCTTTTTTTTTTTTTTTCACTTAACAATTTGCACATCAGCACACGTGATATTTATTTTCCTTAAAATTAAATTGTAAAGGATTAATTGATATAAAAGAAGAATTGATTCTGAATAGTATAAAACTGGAACGTGGCCATGATCAGTGGCTCAATGGTGATTCAGATAAAGATCTAGCAAGTCAGATGCAGGTGATGGATAATAACAGAAAATCTGGCATGATGACATTTGATCACATACATCACATGGAGAGTAAGGATGTGCCTTCATTAAAACTGATAATTTGTGAAAAAAATAGTGACAAGAGTGACGTGAAGAAGAGGAGGAGCATTGTGCCGCCTCAGTTGCATGGTTCTATGACTTTTGATACATTTATTGATTTGAATGAATCGGGGCCAGTGGTTAAAACTGCAAAATGGTCGCATTGAAGATACTTCCAATGACAAGAATCATGCATGTCATTTGACAGTTAGATATGTTAACTCTCTGATTTATTCTTTTCTTTTAATTGAAAATTACATCAATTACTGCCCGGAAAAGAGAAATGCCTGTAAAGATAATTTAAGTTTTGTAAGGAACAAATAAAGTGATATTTTTTTTTTATGACTGCGAGAAATAATCTTACGATTTCATTCAATGGGCCCCTTGACACTTGCAAATTGTTCCTGTGGGTCCATTCCTTGGTCCTCCTCAACCCTTTTGATTGCCTTTGTGATTTCACTTCCGTTTTAATTTTGCGTGGCGCGATTCAGGACTGGTATCAAGCCTAAGTACGACTTTCATTCGCTTTCGAAAAAAAATAAACCATTAAAAAAAAAAAAAGAAAAGCAGGGAATTTCGAGTACGTGATTGGCGAATGAAAAATTTCAATGCTTTATTAAAGAACATTTTATTATTAACCGAATATCATATGAAAATTTATTTTTATTCATACAAAACGGTTGAATTTATCTTTAAAATGGTTAAAATCTTAATATATTATAATTATTATTGTTATTACTATTAATTACTTGAACCAGGATAAAGAATATGCATCACATTAAAGTAGTAGATTACCTGTTAATTTTTTTTTATTTCTTCCGAATAATACTTAAGGGTAATAATGTAATATATTATTAATAAATACTTGTACTGGTGTTCATTGGCAAAAAAAATTTTCCTGATCTTCTCGATTCCCTGAAATCATTTGTCATTCATATAACAATATAAAAGTATTAAATATATACAAAATATTTCCTTTTGAGAAGGACAGCTTTTGAGAATTGGTCTCTTGATCATCGTAGCGAAAAGTATTTTTATTTTATAAAAATAATCAGAGGTCACGCTTCAGCATTGCTTTGATGGGCGTTCGTCGAAAGACTTCATTTCGACGCCTGTCGTTGGCTTGCTCCCGATTTGTGAGGCGAATTGTTCTTGAATATAGAGGAAGAGGAGGAACAGGAGCTGACGCTTGTGGCGGGGGTCAACCCAAATATCTCCTGCACCGTGTGGCGCTGGTTGCTCGCGTCCGAAGCAATCGTCTCTGGAAGGCGAAACAAACGTTTTTTAATTTTGAGCCTTGCGGCCGATGATTGAGAAACGTAAAACTCTAATTACCGATGAGTGGTGTTTGATCGTACAGCGAGCCCTGCCTGAAGCCTTTGGTAAAGGAGTTTCTTACGGAGCCGGGAGACATCACATTCAGGCATCTTTCAGCGGCATGTCGCCATCGTCTGTGGTCGTCCGCTTGCTGGATCAGAAGCTTCAGCCATTTGTGGTGATCCTCTGAATTTTTCAGTCTAATTGACGTTACTGTGTTCTGATGATTGTTTATAACAGAAATGTCTTTTGGTTGCTTTCCAGTCTTAATGGTCACGTTCTGCAAAACAGGACACCGTGTTAACCATCTTAACGTTTACGTTCAATCGATTCATTTAATTCGGAGGCTCCACTTCATCATATATCCAAGACAGGTTATTTTTCACGTTGTGATCGCTAAGATATTAATACTAGCGGAATAAATAATAGGTGAAATTTTCGCATTTTAACCTTATCAATCGCGATAGAGCGGATAGGAAGTTGTCCGTCTTCGAAGGATTTCCTATGTTTCCACAAGTCCAGCTTAAAAGCCTGGAGTCGGGCCCAGGCAAAAGTGCTCCAACAGGAATCGTCGTTTGGATCGCGGAAATTGACGCTCAGTTCGCCCGAGATCGTTTCCTGGGTGAAACAGTCTGGTTGGGCTGCCAGCCTGCAGCAGAAATGTCCGAAAAGGGGAAGTTGATGACTTTTTGCATCTGCAAAAATGAAAATTTTCCCAGGAGTGCAAACATTCGCAGGTTAGTGCAGGCGGCGAATATAGACTTTTGGATTAAACACTGTTTTAAGGGCATAAGCGTGGACATCACGAGGCGGTAGACCGAATTCCTGATGATGTGCGGAGTTGTCCGCGGAATGTTTCGCCGCTACATACCTATATTCTGTATTTGAAGGTCATGCGTCCTTACGTTGTCGTGGACCTCGTCCAGAGTCAGCCGAGCCGTGGCCATAAGCTCGAAACGCGGACCTCTGCACAAAAAAGAAAAAAGCAAAGTTACCACATTTAAAAAACCTAAACACATCGAAAATAATTATTAAATGTCAAAATAAGCCATTAAAATTATCAAAAAAATGGAATTTCACATAACTCACTGATAGGCATCATAAACTATGAGTTCAATGCACTTCGCAGTGTCAGAATCAAAAAGAAAATTTTGCCGGGTCCCTCCCCATTATCCGTCCCAATGTTTCTAACATGAAGTTATCTTATTTGTTTGCACGGATTAATACAAAAGATGTGCAAGATCACCAATTGTTTAGTTTGGAATACCGAAATGTTTTCTCCCAGAAGATTGGAATTTGAGTGCACCCCCCCCAAACACTGCATTGAACATTTCCTTACATTTTCCCGGTATTAAGCTCATCTTTCAGGGTGGCTGCCAACTTCTTCCCCACCGTTCGACTAATGCTGCTGTGTATCGTTTTTTTGATCTTCCTCGGAGCACTGGCAATGGAGAGGTCGTCCTGAAGGATGTGGCTGTAAACTTCCAAACGGAATTCGAAATCCGGAGAAACGTTGTTGCTGGAAGTGGAGCGAAGAAAATTGTTCATCTGGAATAACCTTTGGATTTAAATTTAAGAACCTTCGCGGCTGTCCGGCAGGAACACTTACAATAATATAACATCCGGAAACGTGAGATCTGTGAGAGAGCGATCGACGGGGCACAAGAGGGAAGTGTCGTAGATTTCCGTGCCCACGCGAGCCAGGCAAAACACCGCGAACCTCCGATAATCTCCCTTGTTCTTGAAGTGATCCGTATCTCTCCATATCAACGGCATTCGCAAATCCGACAGCGAAAGGCGAGCTTTCGTCGTTCTTGCGTATCTGAAACCGAAAAATCATTTCTCGGTCATTCCGGAACACAGCTTTGGATTCTTAGCCTTCGCCAATCCAGGCTTCTCAGTTTACTTCGAACGTGAGAAAATATGCGGGCGAAAGAGAGGCAAAAATGACATTTTGTCTGCCGCGTCAGCTTAATACCGGTGTTTGAATTTGCGCAAATGGAGCAATTCCACTTTTCCACGCATTTTGGAAATAACGCAAATCATGTTTAAAAAGTAGCTGCTTCCTTACGATATTCCCCTGCACGGAATCTCCTTCTTCCTCCTCTGGAGCTCCGACATGTAGGCGGACATCCTCTCGTTGGATGTCAGCAAATTCTTCGCCGCCTCCAGCGACTGGCTCTGATGCTTGCACGCTGCGAGAAGCTTCATTGTCCCTTCGCGCATTTTAATTTCCAAATCAATCTTCTGCTCTAAATCATATTCCTGAAAAGAAGAAGAAAGGATCAATCGGGAGAAAGCTCGCTCCGCAGGGGTGAAACCTTTCTGGGCGGCCATTCATTTCTCGTAACATTCGAGCGTGGATTAACATCCCTGCGCACCGACACCCCGTCTTCGCTGCCTTGCAGGAAGGCAGAAAACAAACGAAACGGCCGGTGCGACCCCGACAATTTTTTAGCAGGATTTAGCCGGATTCAACTGTTCAGCACTCTGCTTTGGGTGACGGGAAACAGCCTTTGGTTTTCGGCGGCTCCAATCGCTCGGGCTCCTCAGGAGAGCGAGAAACCACTTCGAAATTGGAGTGCCACCGATACGTGATGAATTCTTCCCGGATGATAAACCTCGTCGGGTGCTGCACATGAAAGAACGTTTAAAAAGACACGCACTGCCACAAGTTCTCGGTTATTGAAGCAGGGATCATAATTTTCCACAAAGAGAACAAAGAGTCCTGCGAGTGAGCTAAAAGAAGGCTCATCAAAAAAAAACGTGAGAAACACGGTCGTTGGAACATTTTTTAAGTGGGCGCAGCTAATCTACGACGGAGCCTAATCAACTTATGGAACACGATGCTTGGGATGAAATCACGGCTCTCGTCGAGGCAAACAACGAGTTTATTGCAGTCGGTGAACTTGGTCGGGGAGAGGAGAAGCGAAGTTCGTTTTACGAGGTTGGTATCACTGGTTGCCAATGGCTTTGGCGATGAGTGTTTCTTAATAAATATATAATGCTTCAAGGTTCTTCTTTGTTCGTTTCACGCGGGAGCTTCGTAGCATCGCAGCTCTCATCTCGTTGATGCTACGTTCTGCATTTCCTTTTCGTTCGTGCGTGAAAGTGCGCCGTTGTCGTGTCGCTCGATATAGCCCAGGAGGTAAGGTCATCTCGGGGACAATAATCACCGGAAATCCCGATCACCTACATTTGAACCGTCTTCGTATTATCGTCCGCCTTCGGTGAGACCATTGCATCGTGTCATGTTGCTCAAACCTTGCGGGATTTGTTACATTCGGACCCGCTCCTTCTGGTGCCACGATATTTATCGAGCGGTTTTCTCGGCTTCCACTAAGGCAGCCTGAAAGCGAAATATTTTGGCCGATGGAAATGGGGTCCAACCATGAATCATACGGGATCATTGATGTAAAAACGTCCACAGAAAATTGTCACGTTCAAACGTAAACTCTCGATGAAATCATTTTAATAATTAAAACAAGTAATTTCGTTCGGCCGTGTGGATTCCATCACATCTTCAAACTGTTAACAAATTATCCATTGATAATTATGTGCGAAAGCATACAAGAATTATTATCGGCTGGTTTAATTTATATGGGCGTAGGATATTTTTTCTTGTAATTTAGACAGTTCAACTTGATGAATTGACTTTTATTAATTTATTTTTTTTTTTTTTTAAAAACTATTATTAAACTTAACAATCAAGAGGGCCAAACCACGAGTTTCTTCAATAGGACGTTTAATCTTGCCGAGGATCATCCCCTTCAGGCTGACTAATGTGTTTGACGTATTTTGTAATGAAAATTTTTGAGCACAATAAATGACTAATTTCGCATAAACATTGGATACACACATACACACATACAACGCGCACTCATATATATGTTAACATGAAGAAAAATAATCGTAAAAGGAAATGATGAACAAAGAAAGACCCTTCAAACCACTAGAAGGTGGAATTAAATGAGGGCTGTTTTACTTGTTCATCTGTTCCATTTTTTTGTTGAAGAAATCTTAAATGTCCTATACCTTCGATAATACACCAGGTATACGACAATATCGTTTTCCGTCTTTTGACTGAGAAATATGTCACGTATTACGATTTTATCCGCCGGGTTTTTACATATGCGATTTAATTAAATAAGCGAATTTATTTTTTCTTTCTCTTTTTAAATTAAATATAGTGAAAATAAAAATAATAGATGCGGAAATCCTCGGGGCAATTTCAAAAATGTGGTCGAGAGAATGAAATCAATCACCATTAGTTGTATTATAAGCAGATAGATCGTTTCATGTGGTCGAAAGTGCATTGTGTGGTCCATTAACCGACATGAATATCCTTCATACTTTGCGGTGTCAATTTGCGGATACTATAAATTTGAGTATTAAATGCGGTGCTTTCCGATCGGACTTCATGGACCATAAAAAGGTTAGATGAAGGAAAAAAGTTAAACGACGAGTTCACGCCATACTGTCAAGGTATCGACGAGTACTACCTCCTGCCGTCAACGGAGGAAAAGAACCTGTATAAATCACTGGCTATGCATCTTGGAAAGTGTAATTATTTTTGCAAATGACGTCTTGTTGGACCTTAAGCAAACGATTGAATAATAATATTATCCACAAAGGTCAGAAAATGTTTAAATAACGTGCAGGGAACAAAAATCAAAGTTCTGAGAGTTTTAATGTAGACAAATAGGTTGGAGAATGGTTAAAGGGCAACATTTTTAATAATAAAAAATTTTGGGGGAGTGGAATACATAAAAAGAAATAAGAATATTTGTTCTATATCCGTGATTGCAACCGGGAAAATTTATAGTTCTGACCGAGCTGTTAACGGATGAAATTGAACTTTTGAATGTTGGTGATGAAATAGGCTACATAATTTAATCATGAACTGTTGATTTTTGTATTGGATCCGATCTTTTTTTTTTTTGTTGTACAAGAGTGAATGTGCCCGGGAGTAACTTTAGATGCGACATGTTTCCTTTACTTTATCAAACTTTTGGTTTGATTCCCCGTGCATCTCAGGTTAATCCGTTTGAATCGTTATTGTTGCCGTGCTTGTTTTTTTTTTTTTGTTTTTTTTATTCGCTAATTTAAAAATCGGTAGTTACGTCCGCACGTCGTCTGCCGATGCTGACACGATGTTGCCTTAAAAAAAAAATCGCGAAATCTCAACGTGTCTCGGAACCCAACTCGTTTACGCGAGCAAAACAACTGCAATTGAAATGCTCAAGCGGAGTTCGAAGAGTTAAAAGTTTTGTTCGAGCGGTTTATTTGTCGTATCATTATCATTA
Source organism: Ricinus marginatus (assembly GCA_028565995.1). Classification (NCBI taxonomy): domain Eukaryota; kingdom Metazoa; phylum Arthropoda; class Insecta; order Psocodea; family Ricinidae; genus Ricinus; species Ricinus marginatus. Next base: position 48,623 of record JAOWBB010011972.1, read on the forward strand.
TCTATTGGTGATAAGAATGACTGCCAAATGCACATGAAACGAAACAAAAAGTCAGTCACAAAAAAGATTCATCCGTGTATCAAGCGTGTAGTCCCGGCTTAGGGAATCTTCGCCGGTCGCAAAGCCGATGTTTATTTTTTCAACCGTCCGCGACTGAACGTACATTTGTGTTTCTGTCGTTGCAGTGATGAAAAAGTGATTTAATCCATTAAAATAATGGGAAAAATAATTGTTTGAAAATGTAATTCTATACGAGCGGCAAATCATGGTTCAAATTCAAAAACCGACTGAGATTGGTGTATTAGCAGTGGGCCTCGTTTTCATACTTTTGGGAGTTCTTATGACTCAGTTTTGGGCCGATTTCATAAGGGATAATTTTAACAAGGTAAGAAAAACAATTATTTTAATTAAACGTACACAAAGTTAAATACTGATTGTCAAGGAAAGAGAATCTTGCATATGTGACCTGTCCTTATCAGGATATTTAGATATCAACTATTACGGCAATCATCTTGCTATCATGTTTTTTTCTCTTGTATTTATAATAAATCTGCAAATAAAATATTTATATCTTACTTTTAAAAAATATTTCATCATATTAAAAATTTTATTGAATACTTAATATTTTTCCGCAAACAGTTTCATTCGCTAATGTAAGAGCAGCGATTTTTTTAAAGTTATCAAGTCAAACATTTTTATGTTTATACATGTGCATAATGTGCGAAAGCGGAGTATATGAATATTTTCTATATGAATCTATTTCTATTTTCATTTCTATTCTATTCTATTCTATTATCATATTTTCTATATGAATTCTAATTTCATAGACTACTGTAATTTTTGGGCGGTTGCGCATCATTTAACGATTTAAAAAAAAACCATAAATAAAGTTACTTCTGAAAGCTAAATATTTATTCATTATACACAAATAATATTTATCTATAAATGAAAAATCATACAGTTTTAAATCATATTATTATTTTATGAAAGTATCTAAAAAAGGAGTTGAATTTTTTACCTAACAGTTTTCAATAATGCAAGAATTAAATGGAAATAAATAATTATGTTATTACTTTAATTAAAAAAAAATGTTGAATTCACATGTACTTATGTATATATATACATATGATTTTTATGTATATAATGCAGATTTAAATATATGTGAGTAATACTTCCTTTCCCACTGTTCCATTTACTGATTGGGAATACCATATCTACAAAGGAAGTACAAGGTTTGTAACATTTTCAAGATATTCCGCGAAAAAAAGAACATTTAACATGCTACTTTAGTCCTTTAACTAAAAAAACGAAAATGACTAATGGAAAATCTCAAATAAAGAACATATATTTCTAACCATGTGTGTAAGTGTATGTGCATATTTATAAATACATAATATTATTTTTTAAGCAATAATTTAATTAAATCTGGAAAACTATTGAAGTTTTTCATTTATTTGCTTAAATGTTAGTACAAAAAGTTTTAAAACAATTTACATCTGTCATAGTTAAAATATATCGACTTATATTACTAGTTTATCAAATTTCATTTGTCATTAATATTTAATCCGTCGTGCAAAAGAGCCATCTAATTCCAGTTTATAAAATTATCATTTTCCCTTTTTAGAATTTAGCTCTGAGACCGGACTCCAAAAGTTTCAAACAATGGCAGACTACACCTTTGCCTCTATACATGAAAGTATACTTCTGGAATTGGACGAATCCCGAGAATATACACGATAAAGATTATATACCATCGTTTGTCGAAGTAGGTCCCTACGTTTTTCGGTAAGCATAGAACTTTCTTTAGTAATTCAGATCAAAGTGATAACATTTAAACAATTCCTCTTTTGTTGTAAATCATTTCAGGGAAGTACACGAAAAGGTGAATTTGACATGGAATGAGAACGGAACTATCACATTTCGCACTATAAAAAGATGGTTTTTTGAATCTGATATGACAAACGGTTCCTTAAGTGATTTTATAACATCCGTGAACGTCGTGGCAGCAGTAAGTAAAAAGATATCAAACACAAGTAATTAAATTTCATTTTCAAACTTAAAATTCTCCCGAATGAGTGTCAGAAATGTTACAAAGAATAGGCACACTATTTGTGAGATAAAATACTAACAAGTTTCAATGAGCCATGCTTGACCTTTGGGATTTCCCAGGATTTATCAACAAATTATACTTATTTACATGAAAAGTATCCATACCATGATATAATAACAATTATAAAGCAGAGATTTAAAATTTAATTCAATTTTTAAAAAAAACTGCATTATTTATATAATTTCTAGTCTGCTTCTTATATGACAAAGGATCTGAGCCGGTTTTTTCTGTATCCCATCTCCGTAATATTAAGGACTGCTGGCGAAGAAATATCCTGGACGAAAAATGTAAGCGAAATACTCTTCGATGGTTTTGACAACCCCATTCAAAAAGTAGGCATGTATCTATCCGGATTTCAAACTTTAGACCGTTTTGGATGGTTTTATCAAGTACGTAAGCGAAGTAAATTGTCATTTTGCACAGTATTTTATACGATTTTGAAATACGAAAATCTAACTTCATCGAGCCAGAGACACTGAACTTATTTATATCATATATGTATCTAGACGAACTCAAATTAAATGTCATAATATGGCATTGCAAAACTCTCTATCTTCATTTTCTTAATTTTCAGAGAAACGGAACTTTGCCTAAGGACATTTATAACATGGCAACTGGAAGTAAAAACGTGGAAGAAATAGGAGCTCTTAAATATTGGAACTATAAAAATAAGACCAAGTATTATGTAGGCTGCACTGAAATAACTGGATCTACAGGAGAATTTTGGCCGCCCAACAATACTAAGGAAAAGCCTTTACTTATGTTTTCATCGGATATGTGCAGGTAAGGAATTAAATCTTTGCTTTAACTACATATGAAATGTACAAAAGGAAAAAAAAATTTCTGTCAATAAAATTGTATGTAAAGAAGATTGAAATATCCATTTTTTTGTGCGAATTTATAAAAGCCAAATAAAAAATTAAAGTTTAAACGAATTATTTATATATGTCAAGATCGAAAGTTCGTTAAAGAACGAACCACTTTTTAAGTTATTATTATTTTCAGACAGATCCGATTTTATTTTGAAGAAGAAACAGTGTACAATGGTTTAGATTCGTACACTTATGTTGGTACCAAAAAAACTGTTGATAATGGTAGCATTGTTAAGGAAAACGTGTGTTACTGCAATCCTCAGAGTTGTCCACCGTCGGGGGTGTTTGACGTATCAAAATGCCAGGAAGGAGCACCAATTTTTCTATCGTATCCGCATTTCTACAACGCCGACAAGTCATACAGATCGGCTGTCAAGGGAATGAATCCCGTTCGGGAAAAGCATCGATACTTCATAACCGTCGAGCCGGTAAGTAAATGTCTTATTGACCAATTTTCTCAGATGAATCAAGTGAATGGAATGTTAATAAAACATAGAGAGAGAGAGAGAGAGAGATGCAAGGCCGAGGCAAGCATTGGGCATAAAATTTACATTGTTTTGATGCGACAGGAGTGAACTTGATGGGTTCATATTGCTGAACTATATATTTCATTTGAATGAAGGAAATTCGGCGATTAACAAAATGCCAAAGTAATAACAATATATATAAATTAATAAATCACTGTAAGGAAAAATCTAAAATAAAATGCTTTAAAGAGCATCTGGTGAACCCGCGGATCACCATACTTTGATATGGTAATACCTAATTTTTATATTCTATTTTGTGAAATTTTTGCTGTTACAAGCGAATATCAGTCAATTTTCTGAAATATTTTTGCATTCTTATAGCATTCTCATGTAATGACCCAAACCTGCTTATAGATTTATATAAATGTAAATGTAAATAATAATAATATTAATTTAAATCAGAATGTAATTAAACTAATTTTAATTTTAAGATGAATTGAATATAAATTGATGATATATTTTAAATTTTAAAATTTTCTTGTTCATTACAGAAAACCGGTGTACAATTAGAAGTGGCCGCTAGAATACAAATAAATGTATATCTGACAAAAAACACTGGCTTATCGTGAGTACTTATAAAATACATGAATACTTGAAATTGAAATCATTCTCAGAGATAAATGCCACTACTAATTCACAGTTAATTGATACAATGATCACTTTTATTAAAAAACTGAGTTAATAATTTTCGATTAATTGGGAATTTTTTTTTTCGACAATTATTTCGTAAAAGTATAAATTCTCAGCAAGTATATTACAAAAAAAAAATTTGGCACAGCACTATTAATATTTTGTCCTGATAATCTAATCCGCCTGAAGTATAAAATAAGATTAAAGCTCTGAGATATATGATTTCAATTCTGATTAAGAAAAATCTAATCCTTTATATAATATGTTTTTTTTAAGTGTAAGCCTTATTTGAGTAATTTAATAGGTTATTCAGAAATATCAACAATGTTTTAATTCCGGTATTATGGTTGGAAAATCACGTCGCTTTAAGTGAAGAATTCACAAGTGGCCTTAAGATCATGATGAAGCTGTTGTTCTTCGGACCTTTCATCTCTTATAGCGTCATTTTTATAGGTGCCATAGTTGTTTCGTTAATTGCTATATTTCATTTTGGAGAAATGACATCGCTATCATGCATAAAAAGGTACAATTAACACCATTATATTAATACTCTGTGTTATAACATATTTGAATATGAAATATCGACAAGCTTATTAATAATTCATATTAAGTATAAAATTTAATTTGTTGAAACAATTCAGAGACTATTTTATTTTAAATTTTTGTAATCTATGAACCATGAAATTAAGAGAATATGACTGGATCATTATTCATATTACTGTGAGATTCATATTTATACAGTTTTTGTTTTTAGTATCCACCAAGAAAACTTTCACAAATGATCTTTTTTTTGTATTACAGGAATTTAAAACTACCAAAAAAGCAACGTTACATAAGCAGAGAAGAAAATACATTATACTCGTTTGACGACAATACTAGGGAGGAAGTCAAATATGTGATTCCAGAAGAGAATATGTAGACTTTTTAAAAATTATTTAGAGTGTGAAAAGAAATTGTGATAATGTATGAAGCGACTTTTCATATATTTAAATTGGATAAGATAACCAAAGAAAAGGATCACAATTGATAATGAAAGTTATATAGGGTATAAGTCATAAGTCGACCATGCTTATGTACACAAAAACTATTTATGTTGTGAATGTTTGCTCAAATTAATGTTTTTATAAGTCAGTATTTTTTTATATTAAACCTAATAAAATTATATGGGACAATCATGGCAATGACTTTGAATTTTTTATCGGGAAACTACTACAATCCCTAAGATAACAATGATATTTCGAAGTCTTTTGCCACGTTGAGAATTTGTTCTTGCCTAAAAATTTTAATATATGCTAAATTATAAATTAATGTAATAAGATGAAATTGAACATATCTGTTTTAGTTAAGGATTTTTCTTACAAAAAAATCATAATTTTACTACACGTCCTGACCCCTTGTCAGCAAGTCTCTTTTTGAAACTCTTTCAATGAGTGCCGTTATACACTACAAGGATGTTTTTCTGTAAAATTTCTCATATCGCAGAAGCATAAAAATGATATATATAATATGAATACTTTACTTTAGTTTAAATACAATTCATAGTCCAGAAAATACGTTTCCACAGTTTCTTCTTTTTTGGCTTTAGTGTTATAAAAGTCGTATTGTCATGCATAAAGGAATTATCAAAGGAATTATCAAATTTTCTTTCAATTTTAAAATTCTTCATTACAATCTAGTCTTAATTAGTTTTATTTAAAATCTAGTAATATCATCATTTTTCTCTTCTTTCCCAAAGATTATTTCTTGCGATACAGAAGTCCAAGAAAGAAAGAGATCTCTTTATAACACAAAGAAATGTATAGTCATTCTATATTGTGAATAATAATGAAAGAATTTTTCAAATTACTATTTATTTTTAATAAATATTCAAAGCAATTTCCTTAAGATCAATTCTTTTTAATAAAATGATCATTATTTATATTGACATTCTATTGACAATTTAGTTAAACATTTTTTAAAACATTTATGAAGTATTTGATATAAATGCTATGAACGAAATTTAAAAAATAAAATTGTAAAAGAATATACATATGTATATTCAAGAATATGAATATATGTAGAATATTATATATATGTATTTATATGAATATTTTACAAAGCAGTTTTTAACTCTTCAACTTAAACAAAAGTTAATGTATGTGATATTTTATAAAATTTATCATCGACGGCAGTATTTACCATAAGAACTTACTAACATAATATAGTTAATAATATTTAATAATTATTATAATTAAGAAACATAAGATCACATCAATAATTGAATATCAAAGTTTAATTCTGCTTTAGACGCTAGAACAAAAAATTTTTATAATAAAATTTATATTCTGCTGTTTGTTAAAAGAACTGAACTGAATTTTCAGAATAATATTATTCTTTTACTACAAATCTAAATATCAGCTGAAACTTGCAGTACCGTTAATAAACAATTACATTTAAATATTTTTTTCAAAGTTCCATTATTTTTCTCGGAAAAGGAATTATAGCTTCGGAAAATAAAATTAAATGCGTTCTCATTTTTATACATACAGTTTGGAGTATATAATCGATGAATAATTTATAAGTCAAATACAAAACAAATTTTTTGGAAGCATACACACTAAATATATAATCTAAGAACAACGTATTTTAAAGAAATGTCTATCACAATTTGACCTATGGCCTTTTAAAATATTCATAAAAATAAAATTACGAATGATGAAATAGAAGAACGAAATCTTTCACAACAATCAAACATAATTCTTTTTATTGCTATTGCAAACATTTGGGTTTTTAAAATTCATTGACATTTAAATTTTTATTGTTTGTCCATAATTCATATTTCGGCCATCCCAGAATTTTATAAAGGTGGCTCTCATCATCTGTTTATTCATGTTAAAAAGAATTTGTTTGCAGATTTATTATTCATTACATCTAAAAATCGCAACAGAAAATAAATATTGCCAAACACCAAAATAATTTTAATTTACTCGGATCTATCAAAATAAAATGAAAAAATCTATTGGAGAATATTGGGACAAATTTTTACCTAATAAAGTATGGATATCTTATGTGATATAAGGTAAACTTTTAATTTTTATTAATGAATGGCATTCAAAAACCATAATAATAAAAATATAAATGTAATTCTTAAGAGGTAAAGTCATTTTTCTTATTGCTTTAAGGGAACCCTATTTCATGACATTTCGCACATATAATTATATCTTTCTATAATCATTCTTAACTAGATTAAAAATCTACATCTCATAAATCCAAACACTTTAAATTGATTCGATTTCACTGCAGTAAATATTCATCAAGTATTATAGCTTTGAAAACTATTTGATTTTGAATCTCATTAAAGTAAAAATATATAAAAATTCCTTCTTTTTAAGGTATACATTTCTTAAACAAATAAAGAATTAAAATTCTGATGCGCTAACCAGTGATTATACCAGAAGATATTCAAACCTACGAAATGTTGTAAAAAATTTAACACTTAAAAGCAAAATATTGATTGCACAGGAAACAAGTTGCTCTTCAAAGCCTTGGCTTGAAAATTTGATTCAGGAGCCACACAAATTAAATATTAAATTTTTTCTACAAATTTTGGTGTTGTAATAGCTCTTCTCTTTATATCCTTTCATATAAAGAATACTTTTTTAACTTCTCACTATTTCACTTTTTAATTCAATAATGTCATTTTAAGAAGTTTCCTGTATTAACAAGAATTGTGACAAATTAAACCGTCTTCTGAAAGAGATCAAAGAAGTATTTCTGCCAATGGCAATTGAAGAATTAAATCTAATTTAAATGTAGCAAAAAAAATACTAATTATTATATAATTTCTGTGAAAAATTTTTTTTTTGTAAATCTTGAAATGAGAATATCAAGTTTTATATGCATTTAGTCATACATATACGTGATAAGTTTATTTAATTATACTATTAAAAGTTAATAATTTTACAATACATGCTTTCATATCTGAAAATATTTCGCAAGAAACTAGCATAAATTTAAAAAATATCAATATAAATTTAATCCTCCAATAGAAATCGTGAGTTTAAACAGAAATTTTTTGTGCAAAAATTACTTACACAGTTGCAAATGAGAATTTATCGAAAGTCACACAATGCTTACCTATAAAAGAGAAAAAAATTATTTACATAAAATGAAATTTAATTGATATTTTTGTAATAATGAAATCTCATTAATGATTTTTATTTCGCATTTCTTCTGCACAGTGTAATTGAAAGGAGAAGATTCATTCAAGATGAATGAATGATATTCAAGATTCTCCTGATTTTAAAAAAATTAAGAGATAAATCACATAATGTCAAACAATTATCTATTGAAAAATTTCATTGTATTCAATCGATATAAAACCATTTAAGGACAATTCCTTACCTTAAGGTTATGGGCTATTTGTCGTATGTAATAAAGATCTAAATCCTGAAGGATTTCGATTTTGCCATTATGATTTGGCCCTTCATCGTCCGAGTTTTGCAGCTGCAGGGTACCCGAAACAGATCTCCTCGCAGACTTCATATCTTTTCTAAAATTTAACGACTTTCTTGTGTCTTTAAGGCTTAAAGCGCCCAACGGCGGGAAACAAGAATCCATTTTTGACTAGACAGATTGCTTTACTTCACCCTATTACCAAAAAATCGACGAAAGACTAGAAATATTTTTTTTTGGCTTTTTCGATATTACGGGCTTTTCCCATTTGTTGTACACTTGGCACTAATTACACACGATTTAAGAAATTTGTCCGCTGAAATCGGCAGCATTTTATTTAGTGTCATTTCTAAATACAAAGAAAAATAATCATTTTTTAGGACAATTTAAGCCGGTTCTGCATTCACGAAACTAAAAATTCATTTTATTTTTTCAATTAAAAACATGAGAGACCAATGGAGCACGTTATTCCCTAGATTGTTTTCACTTTGAAATGCGATCATACAAAAACCGAGCGACTGAAGAAAAAGGAGTTTGGAACCTGAGATCACGCTTTACCAACGGAAAACGATTCTTTCAAACTGAAATTTAAATACTGGATATTGATAGATAACATTTGCTGAGGACATGGCAAGGAGAATCATTTTCTAAAATAGTTATTCTTATTTTAAAACGCAATATTGTATTTCATTTTATAATTTTATCGAAAAAAATTGAATCAATGGTTCTCATCCAATAAATACATATCCATTGAAAATATTAGATCTTCCCAAATTTCTCGCAAATTTAAGTGAAAGATATTTTATGTGCATAAATGTTTTAATAATTTTTTTTGTCATAAAGTTTACTACGCATAAATGACCAATTACAAAGGAGAAAATTTTTAGTTTGAAGATCATAATAGATTGCTTTAAAATCAAGTTTTGTTTTAAAACAATTTGAAATTTTTGAAAAATAACCCGGAGTTAATTAGAGAAAGATAGAAAATAAGAAGAGTATGCACGATTCTTTTGGATGCAATTCAAATAATATGTTTTAGTGATTTAAATAACATAGTGGTATCACAAAAACAATTTTGGCTTTATTTTTACTTGTACACTTCTTAAATGGCTTTTACATTTTCGATGTCAGAAACTCTTCCCATGAAAGCAATTTTAATAAGCCAAAAGAAATTACTCTAAAGCACTAATAAAATGAAAAGAAATCTGATTATATTTTAAATTGCATCCGAAATCATAATTTTCACTAAAAAAAAAGTCATTACAACACGTCATAAAAATGTCATATTAAGCGACCCAAATGTCTTCAAGTTTGGAACTAAGGTAAGCTCATAATGGTTTTACCTTAGACTGAAAATTGTAAGCAAGTCATAATTAGTTATAGTGTCTTTATAATATTACATATTGAATTCCCATAAATCAAGCATATGAATCGTTCTCGAGACAGCAAAACGATGGACGACAGTAAAATGTCAGTGATTTCGATTTCATGTTATTTCAAAGAGAAGTTAAAGCCTAAAAGAATATTATTTAGTGAATGGATTTTTAAATAAAGCTCCTTAAATAAATATTTTAAAATTTAAATATATCCATATATTTTGGCTATCAATCCGTCTGATATATTATCCATGTGAAGCATAATTCTTCCGACAGAAAATCGTAAACGTGAGAACTATTTGAACGATAAAATCTTATTAGGAAAACTAAATGAGATTTCTATTAAAAAAAAAAAAAACTAATAGTGCAAAATATTTTTAAAATTGAGTTTTGTGTACCGAGGTAAATTTTTGATACCGATATATTGCTTTGAGTGGTTCTGCATTCATAGAACATATATCGATGTTCAAATGATGGTAAAAATCACGTGCACACAAGATAGAAATTGATATTTCACATGCAAAGAAATACGAAAAAAGGTAAATCGCATCTAGGCAACTATCCCTGATCTTTCTCGTATTCTGTCGATGTGTTTTCCTTCTCTACGTTTCGATGGAAGAAAATTTTCTAGTTCTTCATGCCTTGTGATTCTTTCAATACAGCGTCATAACAAATTGTTTCTGATCTTTGAAGAAGAATCACTTGGGACATAGTCAATTTTTTCGCTTTTTGAAAAAAAAAAATGTATTTTCCTCGGAAGTTTTTTTAAATGGAATTAATTAATTCACTTAATAAAACCAATAGCCTACTGATAATGACTGCAACCTGTGCATAAATTATTCTGAAGATGCTTAACAAGGAAACAATATGCTAAATTACAGAAATTAAATTTTAAATTTATCAGCACTTAATAATAGGTGTCAGTTTGTTATCTTTTTTTTCTTTTTTTTTTTTTTTTTTTTTTTTTTTTTTTATTATTTGATCTGTTTTAAAACGGCATAACCTTATAGGGCAGTTATGATATATGCTTTAAAAGAATTCAGAAATTATGCAACGTTAGTTTTTCAATTTTACATAAATGTGAACTTTTTTAAGTGAGGAAACGATAAGTTTTATTTTTAGATCAGTCATTAATTTCGAGGTTATCAATTTATAGTTCACAAGGCATATAAAAAGGAAGTTTCGATTGATTCACTACTTTCCTATTAGCCCTTCTTTCGTTACCTCGTGCAAGTGCCGCACTTTCCTAGCTTTTCAATAAATATATGTGACACAAGTTATATAAAAAACGATAAATATTTGCTTTTATTCTTTATAAATATATTTAAATAAAATTCTATCACAAAAAAATATCCGCAGTTTGAGTTTGGAAGTTTCAGGAAAGCTTTCAAAATTTTCAATTAATGATTTTTCATTATTTTTAATGATTCTCAAAATCTTATCCTTTTTAGTCTAATCAAATTGAACGTAACATCAAATGGTGTCAGTTAAAAAAAAACCGTCTGCAACTATCGCATGGAAATGATCCCAAGCAATTACTGTACAATCACAAGATTCGCCGTAAACGACCAAGGAAAATGAATTAAACTTGTGCATTTAAATATTGCAAATTATGCAGAATTTTATTTCGTTAAGATGGTCAGAGAAAGGTAAAACAGAGAATGGCAGGAAGAAGTGAGAGATTGACGAAAATGAAAAAAAAAACAATTTTAGTTTAACAGAAACGCTGCCAAAATGATGCACAAATGAACAAAGACGAAAAAAGTTTGTAAAATTACCGAGGATATATCAGGAAAGCTCTGTTACGTTTAATCACAAATGAAGCATAATTAATAAAAATGATTCTTTATTTTAAACTCAGTTAACAATTTTAAGCAATTTAAAAGTCGACGAGAGAAGATAGGTCGCAGAATTTTAATGTAAATCGCAAATTCAAATATTTTATATAAAGGTATTCACCAAAAGATCTTTTGAAATAAAATAAAATTATCAATTAGTTTTTTTATTTCATATGATTGCTTCTCTTCTAAAATAAATTATTTAAAATATGCGCAGCTGCATAAAACAGATGAGATGTAATGAGTACGAAAAAAATATAAACAGGAAACATCTGATCAATCTTATCGAAAGAGTGATCTATTCATGAATATACTGAGTTGATTATAAGTACAGAAACCGTGACAATAATTTTAAAAAATTAAAGTTAGACGTTTAATACAAATGATAATTTGCACAAATTGATCATAATATAGTGTCAATATTCCATAGGTTATCCACTACTGATACAGAAAATAAAATAATTTCGATGTTATTAAGTTTAAATATGAATACCTTTTAAATAATCGTTCATTCAGATTTTATTTAATGATTGATCTGATATGTGATTTATTATTATAACATTACTCTTAGCAAGGCAATATCTTGCTATTGCACACAAAAATGAAAATTTAATATAGTCTGCTGACTAATGAAAATATTCATTTTAATCAATCAATTACTGCTAATTCCACATAAGATTTTGTACGTTTTGCTTTAGACACGATCTGTTTTAAGAGCAATTTATTTGCAATTAACTGAACTACTTTTTTCCGGATTATGTTTTGTTACATTCATAAAATCGAACATTTCAGAAAAATTGCATTAAATCAGATTTTTTTTTAAGTTTACGGAAAATAAATTTTGAAAAATAATTTCAAAAATAACATTTTAAAGATTGTTACGATCAATTTTATCGGAAATGAATGTACATAAATACTCATAGGTGCATTTCATAAATTCATAATGACATGTCATTGCAAATATATATTTTGAGAGGTTTTTTCTTATAGCTATGAAATTAGCATCTGCTAAGAATAGCTACGATATCGATTTTATGATATTATTCGAAGAAATAACACATATAAACCACAAAATTTTAGGCCCTAATTACTAATAACGTATTTAAATACTGTCACGATAAATTTATATTTTATCTAAGTTGTTGAGCTTAATGTGTGTGGACCGTTCGCCGACCCCTTATTGGTGCATATGTCCTCGCGCACACGCTTTTGGATACGCACATGCACACGCACACCACACACATTGCGCACCGCCCTTTATGTTTATGTGGATGCTGAATCCTAATCAAAAACTATCGCAACCACAAATGTATTTTATACAAATAAGCTTCCAGACTCACAAGCGATGTCGCACCCTTTTTTTTACTTCTAGGATCCCTGCCAAACAATGGCAGTCCTGCACTCAAATTAGAAGAGAGGAAAAAGAATAAAAAAGCGACAACTATAAAAAAATTAGACAACTTATTTTTAAAATTTCCATCACCTGATCCCGCTTCTCTTCCGATAAAATATGTGGTCGACATATGAATAACTTCTTCATCCCAGCAGCTTACGCACAAATTTTTGCCACATCATATTTTGAATTGACTTTTACGCATTTTGTAAGTGACTAAATTCAGAGAGAAAATTTTTAATTTTTTTAAAAGTTAAGCTATAATCCCATAATCTTTCCTGAATAATGACCAATTTAAAAAAAAAGTAATATAAATCAGAGTACTAATTTGAAAATCCTCGGTAGGAAAAAAATTGTTTTAAGCCAATTTTAGGAAACGATTGTACTAGTTTCAAGTATCATTATCTCTAATTTTTATAATTTTTATGCTGACATATAAAATCGTAAATTTAATGAAACTTATTGTAATGTGAAAAAGATAAAATTTTATTTCTAAAACTAGGAGTTATACTTAAAAAAAATGGTAATTCTAAGGATTGGAATTGGCCAAGTTAGGCTCCCACGATTTTTGATAAGCTTAAGAAAGCAGAAGTTATGAACCTGGTCAGCTAGACCAAAGTTGATTAATTTCAGTGCTAGCTACAAAATGACTTCTGTAATTGGCTACACTATGAATATATGGTACGTCTCTATATGGAAGTACTGGGTGAGGACGATTTCAGTTCAAGGACTTGAGTTTTAAATTCATAATTATATTTAGTAAAAGAACTGGCTTGAATATTACTAGAAAATAACCTTTTATAAGAATCACATTAAAAGGGTAGGGCGTAATCGACTCAAGTCACAAATCAGTAGTTCAAAATAAGAACCAGGCAGTACAATAGATGTGAAGTAAAAATATTCTTTTTACGATTAAGATCTTAGGGAGCTGAATCAATTCTATCCAGATATATTCTAAGATTTTATAATTAATAAATTAACTGACCAAAATGATAAACTGTTCGACTTCACATAACTGGCACTAAAAATGTACCAAGATGCGTTGCATATACCTCAGCATCAATATTTCAATAACAGTCTCAGTGGGGATGCACTGTAAAAGTTTAAAATATATTTTTTCCTATGATGATTACGATTAATGATGAGACGAGAGGATTGCATTAAAATGTGTTATATTAAACAGTTTCATACCATCATACTTAAAAATCCAAATCTGGATCTGATGAAAGCAATATGGTTTTCCTCAAGCACTTTCAGCAAGTTCGACGTTATACATTTTTCTTCCATATGTATAATATATTGAAAAATTTAAAAAAAAATTAATGGTTAAACAGATGAGATCAAACAAAGGAATAATTGTAACTTTCTTAGCAATGGTTTCCACTGTTTACCTCCCTATTCTCCAATTTCATATTTACCATAAAGAACTCATTTATTCTTTCATATTTATAACATAACTTTAAATGAAAGTTTATTTGTTCGTTGAGATTTCAGATCAAAAAATTGAAACATTTAAAGTTGTGAAAAACAGTAAATTTCTAATAATTTTTTACGTTATTCTATCTTTTATTTTTATCATAATCTGGAGAGAAAAAAAATAAAAAAGGTAAATGAAATAGAGAAAAGTTTCAGAAGCAAGCATAAGCTTCAGGTATGACGATGTTGAGATGTAATGTAATGTAAAAAATTTAAAAAGAGAAAAGAATTGTAATCGATTTCATTAAAATATTGCCTTAACTTGTGAGAATAAGGCAAACTAACTGATACAGGATTACTAAATCAAACAGGAAAAATAAACAAAATCTTTTCAATTATGGTGAAATTTCTAATTCTTGAAATAAGAATTCGATTTAATCCGTATGCAAGGCATTCGGGAAATATATCTATCAAATCATAAAACAACAGTCTTTTCTTTAAACCATTTACGACTTGGAGTTAATGAATTTTAAATGAACCATTAATACGAGTACAGTGAAAAGAAACTGATGCAATAAGATTTAATAATGACTTATTTTTAAGATTAAATATAGTAAATTGTCATTAATCATTCGAAAATATTAAATATTTTCTTACATTCTTAATAACAATCTAAAAAATGTAGGCATTTACAACAGCAAATGCCAATTACAATTTTATTGACGGACACGTCTCGCAATTTAAAAAATTATAATTACATATCGTCTATTACTGGAACATTATCATCATTAACAAGGAGAATTTTATTTAGTGACATTGAAATTCATGAATTTGTTAACGTTATTGTCGGGAATTTGTACTGTTATTATGGCAGCGGATTAAGATAAGTTTTTAAAAAAAATTGTTTTATTTAAATAACTTTGACCAATTTCATTACAATATAAAAAAAAGATCATAACAGTAGGAAAAATAAATTTTTAAAAGAGACCCTGGTTATTACAGCAAATTTGTAACATTTGAAAATTCTACTCTATTAAAACCATTCTGCCGTATAAATATATACAAAAATAGAACAAAAGGGATTTTTCAAATAGTAATAAAATGATAATATTTTACGTTATAAGCTAATATCAGGATCAAGAATTTGTGTTTTGTAATGTATCATGAAAAGAATTTCCAGCAACGAAAAATTAGGCAATCACGAGGGTCTTGGAGTAGTAATAGCTTGAGAATAATCGATGGCGGTAATAACAGAGGGTAGAAGTTCCATTTGGTAACAACCATACTCCTTAAATTAGGGGTTTATGTTTGAGGCTTGAGGCACCAAACTAAATTCCAACATATGTTAGCTATCTTTCTTTCATGTAACTAAAATTTTTTTTTATGCATCCTCAAATCAAAGGAAATACGTTGTGCATTACTAACCTAATTTTCCGATTAAATTTTAGAAATTCAATGAGGAATAATTTTAGTGAATTTTAAGTTTCTGAGATTATGTAAGAGAAAACAATTATGGATCATTTGTAGAGAAGAATTCAAATCAAACGGCAATTCAAAAAAAATCTCCGATATAAAGGAGTAAGACTAAGAGTATGATGTCACGGGTAACATCATTTGCAGAAAAACCAAATTCTAGATTTAAATCAAAAACCTACGCATCCAGAACGAATAGAAGCAGAGACAGTACAAGTACCGGATCACCTTCAGTTCCATTTTGTCAAAGTGATTTTAGCAAAAATAACCTAACTTTTATTACTGCTTCAGACAATTTGATATTTAAAGCTTTATGACCAAACTTATTAATCTTAAATTCCTGTATAATACAATTTAATTCAATTAAGTAAAAAGTAGCTCGATCTTTAAACGTGCATGTTAATAATAACAAAATATTAAAAATAAATTAAATTATAATAATAATTAAACTTTAATGTGGCTAATTAAAATAATAGATTAATCGAAAAATAATGTACTGTTAAATGTTCTGAAAAAAAATTTAATTTTTGGAAAGAGACCCTCATATATATATCAATATTTTAGAGCTAGAATGATTAAGAGTAAAATCTCTATAATTCCTCTTTGGTAATAACAATCTTTATGTTATATTAAGCACATACAAAAATCTAAACTTTGGAAGAAATTACCTTGAAGTCAAATAAAGTGTCGCAAATTTATCGTACCTAGTATAAAAGTAGTAGTGAGTGCAAAAATAATTTATAATTATTACAAAAATAATTCTTTAAGAAATTTAACGTAATATTTTTCTCTCTATAATATTTTAAATTTTAAAAACGTAACTCGTAAAGTAAATCACAATTTATTTTGTACAGTTAAAAAATAGTAAAAGAAATTTTTGAAAAACCCACCCCTCCTCCCCATTTGCCTTAATATAAATTTTACTATACACATCTAATTCCACTCTCTTTTAAATCAATTAATAATTTCAACTAGTCTCAAAATCAATATTTAAAAGCTCAATTGGCATTATTAAGCCATCTGCCGCTGCAGCAAATCGGTCTGGCTCCTCGTTTTCCGTTCCACGGGTACTTCTAATTCCAAATGAGTGGGAAAACAAACAAGCACAACGAAGGGAAGGAGGAATAAATGTCTATTCAGCATTTAAGAGTTACATGATCTTTTCTAACCGGGACTATATTTCATATTCGCATTAGATTGAATAATCATTGGCCCGAATCAGCTTGTGCTAATGTATGGTATTTTCTTACTTCATCAGTGAAATATAAATTAATTGAAACATTTCACATAAAACAGTATATTGTATTAAAATGAAATTTATCTTAAGAAAGCGAATTTAGAATTTAATATAACTCAGTGATCCGCAATGAACATGACTTAGAACGACTCCGTAATAATAATGGGGGGATTGGTTTTTGATACAATCAGCTGAAGATTATCGAAACTATTATTAGCTGTTTTATGCAGGTAGAAGAAATATCATTGTCGATAAAACCATAATTTAAAAACGATAATTAATTTACCATCCGATAATGTTAATATCAATTCGTGCTCTCCACAATTTAGGTTTAAATCAAACATCTAATAAATTATATTTTCCAAACACTAATTTTGATAAAAAAGACAAAAAGGATGAGTTTCTGCTTTAGAGCATAATCACTTTGAAATTCATTATTGTGCACATTCTAATTAATTTTGCTTCGAAGTATTCTATTTATATGGGAATAACATTTCAACTTACACACTTAAATTCACATTTACGAACTGATACATAATTAAACCGTATCAAATACAATGAATGAATGAATGTGGCTTGCAGCTTTGGGTAAATTTAAAGAGAACAAGTGCGGTTTTTATAACACAAACTGTCTATTTCCGGATGTTAGATTATTAAAATAGCTGATTTATAGAACCCCTAAACTTTTACCTATATGATTCAAACATTTTATTCGGCTAAATAGCAAGTCTCCTTGAAACTAATCCGGTTTTATGTCGAACGTGTAAAGTTGGTAAATTTTTATTTGAAAGTTACTTCGTAAAGGTCAGATACAGGAACGAGAATTCTATCGGTGCAGTAATATTTGTTATTACTTAACATGCAGGATATTCATCTATTTTGGTAAATATTTTAAACGCTTCCTTTTTCAAATCGATTAATGAAAATATGAAGAAAACTTAATTGAGAAAAATCGAATCTGTTACTGTATGCGAGACCACGATTGTGAATATGACAAAAATCACCACAACGCGGAAAGCTGTAGATGTACATCAAAAAATGAATATAAAATGTAAATAATAGAAATAAAATAATATGAACTTTCGGACCATTTATATGCTTCTTACGCTATCTACGCGAGCGCATAAGCTCATCTTGCACTGCACGACCGGCTGAGTACAGCGCTAGACTAACTGAATTAACTATTCGGATACGCGACGATGCGATCAGGGGTCACCAAACGGGACGAGAATTTTTAATACATTTGTGCGGTAACTATCTGGCGTTCTTTTGCTCTGCGAAATGACTTTTAAAAAAAGGAGAGAAAAAATTATGATTTATTTAAACATCGATTTAAGACAAATATGAAAGAGCGGATCGATTTTGCGATAAAAGGCTAACGCGTATTAGAAATAAGAATTCACTGTTAATGGTAATGGCTTCAAGAGAAAAGCCGACATTGCTAATTAACTGAATACGATATCATTTACACAATTTTCTACGTAAATAATTAAAGGAGATGCATTACTCTTATATATTCATTGCGTAAACCCGCACGATTTTTTTAGATTTTCTTTTTCGGAATTAATAAACTTACTCCTACAGTTGGGAAATCCGATTCTGAAGTGACAAGTTCAATCGCTTAACAAATATTACTTCGCAAGCAGGAAAAGCAACAGGTTTAAGAACTATTGTAATATGCTGCTTCAGTGACGTACAAGTAAATACTCAATCGAAATAAATTTTCCAGAAGCAGACATTATCTGACAAAATGTTAAATGTCAAGGGATTATTACCATCATCTTGATTTCGGTAAATATACATAATTTTGATTTTAATTTATGTAATATCAAACCATTTATTGTATGACAGGCAATTGTGGTTAATAATTTGCAATCCTTAGAACATAATGGCAGAGAATGATTTTAAGCTTCGCACTCATTCATATATTCATTTCAGAATTTTTGCATATTTATTATATTATTGTTTACGTTTTTTATTTGTACATTCATTCTGTCAAGCTGTAAATGATGAATTATGGAAAAAAATGACTCATGCTTCGGTCATCAACCTTACATCCAAATAAAATAAATCCATTAATATTTAAAAGAACTAAATTGATTGCAAAATCATTTTCCCTTTGTATTTATTGTAAAACGCATTCATCGATAAAACATGATATCAATCTTCAAATACCCCACATTTGCTTTTTTTTCCAAAGCTTCTGCTTCATCAAAGCTTTTAAAAAGGGTCAATTATTTGTATAATATTCTGAGAATATTTCTCTTAATGGCACACTTACAAATATTCAATCAGCTTTAATGTATTCGCTCTTAACTGGTTCAAAGTAAGCAGTTTTCCTCTTCCGAAGTCTTTTCTTTGAAACATTAAAACAAAAGGCTAAAAACTGAAACTTCAACATCAGGCTATATAATTTCCCAACGTATGAGTAAAAAATCGGTAGATCGGTAAAATCTAAATTTAAATTTAAAATAATAAAAACGTTAATATGAATGGTAGCGCCTCACGTTAGATTAAAAATTTATTTAATATTAAAATTTAATAAAAAAAAATTTATTAAAAAATTTATAAAGATTTTAAAAGCCTCAAAATCTAACAGTTTCGTTTAAAAATCAATCGGCAAATCACTTTTAATTTCGGAATTCGAATTTTTTTAAAAAGTCGTAAAAATGTTGATATAACGAAATGTCTCTGAGATGTTTCTTTAAATATAATGAAATTCATCAGGATGAGGCGACTCTTTATTGGACTACACCAATAAAAAAATCATTCCTTGATGATATAAAATTACATTTATCTTGAGTTAGGTTAACAAAACCTACAAGGTCAAGGCAAAAAAAAGGTACCGGTTGAATCATAACATTATAATATGAATTCAACCCATTCTAATTAAGTTAATCTTCGCTGTTAGTGATCAAAAGAACAATGCGCTTAACATTGAAAAATTAAAAATAAACCGGTATTGTCGATGAAATTGTTATGAAAAAGATCATCAGAAATCGATGGGAGAGGGCAAAAATTAATCTTTAATTGCCAAGAAAATTAAATCATTTCCACATATTCCACAACTTTTATATGAGTTAGATCAATTTCCCCGAGAATCAGACAAATTAAGACTGGTTATATGGGTTGGCTTTCTCGTCGGTGCACATTGTTGAATCTATGCTATTGTAAATGCCACGAGGATATTCAAAACTGAGCCGGATTTCCACAAGCCATAACTCCAGTGTAGTGCACTGTTCATTGGATTGCTTCGATTGATTCATAAAGAATTTTTCTTGAAGTTGAATCAACTACCACCTGGCGTATGGCCAGTGATTGTTTTTTAAAATAAAGTACGTTAGGAATTATTTTCGTTTTTCTTTTCTGATATTTTGCATGCTTTCTTCCACTTATTATCATCGAAAGCTTGGAGCAAAAAAATAAAATGTTACAAATTTATTTCATTTTTCATGTTGTCGAGTGGTTAGAACCACTCTCCCATCGTATCAATCACAGTTTTTTCTTGTTAACATCGCATGATACGTAACCTTTAAAGTTCAGTGCATAACTTTTTTTTTTTTTTTTTACAGATATCTCCCTTAGATCAAAGATATTTCTCATTTAATGAAAAATCCTTTTTCGCAGAATGACTTGCAAAGCTGTCCTTGTGAACGTTTAGTCTATTGGGAACAAATAAGTGAATCAATAAGGTTAACTAAGAGATTGAGAGGGCAACGAAAGAGAAATTAAGTAATTCAATTAGACACATACGAGTTCTTGCGATAATAATATACTTCCTAATGCTGTAACCCTATATTTTTAAAAAAATTTTTTGAGACTCAAAAAGTGAGTTTTTCCGCATCCAATTTGTAGAAAAAAATCAAACAGGCGATATCACTCCGTAAGAACAGATTAAACATTCATGTACGATTATAACGTTCAATAGAAAATAAATGAATACATGAAGTTTCATTTTACTGCCCTCAAAATAATCCAACTTTTCAGTTTTATAACAATAAAGGTGCACGTCCTTTCCAATACATAATAACGTTTTTTTATAACGGAAATCTTCTTAAATTTCAGTGTTTATTATTTTTTTCATTAAATTACTATATCATTTCGTCAGTTTCTGTAAAACAATCCACTTTATTTTCAATTTTATTTGCACCGACCTTTATCTCCTTAACGTTATTACCTTGTAAGACTTTCTTTCACACATAAATTAAGTACTTTTACTAAATTACGCCCATAAAATAAGAGAAAAATCACCTGATGCTGATTCAGGAGACTATCAAGGATAAAACAACTTACCTGTAAAAAAAAAAAAATTTTGTATGAAAATTATTCGTATACAAGAACGATCGTTTGAAGTATTCCGACATATCATATATAAAATGGTTTAATGCAAATAAAGCTTTTTAGAATTTCTTTCAATTAAAATGCTGTTTTATAGTTTTAAAATTTGTAATTATTTCTTTTTATAAAATATACATTGTTTTTAGCAAAAAAGATTTTCGTGTATTACTAAAAAAATTTTGTGACGTAAAAAATATTTCATTATATAAGTAACTGACAAAATTAAACAAGGATAAATGACCCGTAAAATCTAATAAAAAAGTTAAGAGTACTTTCTAATGCATCAGCGTAATGAATATACTTTCAAATAAAGAATCTCTTTTTTTCTATAAAATCTAAATTATCATATGAAAACTTCTGATTGTCAAATAATGTAATATATTTAAGAAATTAATATTCTTATAGTGAAATTTGAAATGACATGAAAAATGAAATTTCAATCATATATTTTTATAATAATTTTGTAAGACAAAATAAAATTAACGAAATTCTTAAAGGAATTATAAATAGCTCAATGTGATGCTGGTTATCAATAAGTTCTTTTATAAACTGTTTCGAAAATTAATCGATTTTATTTAGAAAAAACTCAGGCTCAAAAACTGACAAGAACATATTAAGAAAAAAATCAATTACCAGTACCTGTATTATACACTGTAAAACATTCATCCAATGAGAGTTTTTCTCGGTTACTGTTTTCCAGTTAAAACTATCCATTTTGAGTTTTTCGTTTCTGATCTTGTCAGCATAAAAATTTTCATAAAACAACTAACATCCATACAATGAAGTCGTTTAAAACCTTAATTCGATAATGGAACAATTGAAAGTACCGCCTACATTCATTAAACAATTTTTTAGCTCCTGTTAATACCAATAATAACTGAACTCAACTTTGTAATCTTTCATATGAAATTCACACTTTTTTTTCTGATGTCTTCAAATAAAAATCTATGGACTAAATAAGCTAAATATGAACTTAATTCTTACTTTGACTTAATCTATTCATTAAGCAAAAAATGTTATTACAGACAACTATTTAATGAGCAGAATATTTGCAAAAAATGATGAAACATTTAAAATCTAACAATCGATGAAAAATAAGCTTGAAATAGAAATATGAGTGTTCACATTCTGAATAAGTCTCTTTTAAATTTACAACTTGGATAATCGGATCTTAATCAAAGTTTTCATATATATTGGATCAAATGTGATTAACCTTCCACAATACATATGAATTAAATTAATAAAAAATTTTGATTTAATATTTAGGAAACGACTGTTTGAATTTCAATATACTACTAAACGAAATACTGAATTATTTTAACTTTTTTAAGGGCAAGCTAAACATTATAAATTAAAAAGAACAATGTACATATGCTCAAGATTAACTGTCGACAATAATCAGCAATGACAGACTCGATTTAGCAACATATTTCATAATTATTCAATAATTATCAATTATCCAATAGAATTTAAGTTTTTTATAAAAACGAATATAATTCAACAGTGTGACAAAAAACAAGACACTTCGGATCTGCAGCCGACAAATTCGGACTTAACATGTCACAGTTTGTCATCTAATGATAGCACAAGTCAACTATAGATAGCACTAGTAGTATTGCTGTAATAGGTCTCATTTATCTGAAAGCTATTGAAACAATATCGCAAGAGTGAAGAAATCACGATTTAACTTTAATTGTGTGACTATTTTTAAAATGAAGCTTGTACAAACCTATCTTCCTAAGCTACTAAAAATAAGTTCGTATTTTTATAGTTTATCAATCACTATTTCTGGCGTCATATATACTTTATTTTATATATTGGCAGGAGATTTAAATTAATCTTTGTTCCATGCGTACAAAACAAAAATCTTTAGACGTAATAATCATATAATCTTTTTGACTTTTTACTTGCTTAAATTAATGATAATTTTTATACAAAAAGTTGCACAAATCCATTTATCACATTTTCGAGATTTTTAGTTAAATTTAATTATAACAAGTAGATTCCATTTATTAATAATTTCAACTTCTTTTTAATAATAAAATTTCCATAAAATTACGTCTTAATAAGCGTGTTTTTAATTTATTTTTCGCAATAAAGTTCATCGTTAAATATAATTATTATTCCCGATAGTTGGCGGTATAAATCAGTTTCTCAATGCCCTAAATTACCATTAAATCATTATATTCTTCAATTTAATCCGAACAAAAAACTTAATAACTAAGTTTTTAGGCCTTAAGGTCAAAGGAAATTTATATATCGCTATTATATAATGTACTTTATACATATAAATATTGATGCCTTATAAATATGTCATTGTGGGCTTAATGTTTTCACATATTAACGTATAAAAACGAATTAACGTTATATCTAATCGTTAAAAATATTAAATAAATAAATATTATTATTATAATAGCAGATAAAGTTATTATTTTAAAATAATATTATTTGGTGAATGCATAATAAACTTTGTTGTATAACTAATAGGTTAATTTAATTAATTAGTGACAATTCAAAGTTTTACATAAGAAAGTTATTAGAAATTAACTATGAAGAAATTAATTTAAAATCTAAATTGAAATTATATGAAAAATAATTATTAAAAAGGTACTTTTGCAACATATATGATTTTCCATGCTATCTATTGCTTAATAATGCAAAGTTCAATCTTTACCGTTATGAATGTGAACAATGCTTTCGAGCAAGATCTTCGTCTCTTAATATTCATACCTAACTTAATTATATGAGAATGACAAGAAAGTATGGATCCCAAAGTGCATTTGAAAAAAAAAAGTTTCATTCTCAGTAAGTGAATAACAGCACACGCCACCCCTTTCTATTTAATCTAAGGAATCAATCCTCCCAAGGCAAGTGAACAATGACTGCAAAAAAGAAAAAAACATCGATTGTGCATATATGATTCTAATGCACAATTTAAAAATTCTGTATACGATTTTCTGTAAAATATCTATGAGAAGACATCAATCCCAAAACCCTTGAAATTGGAAGAAAAATATATTCCTAGTAGAGTAATGGAACTGAATAATGAATTAAGTATTTTCATCATGGATGTTTTTGTGTAGATGTGTTATATAATTTTTTACTTTTAAAACCCCGTAGCCAAGAACTTAGATGGTAAACATGTCGGTATCCAAATGTTTCCAATTGCTGATATCGCCGGTAATTGTTAAAAGTCAAAATAACGTGAGAAAAACATCGATACAAACCAATTGTGAAAGCTTGCACTCAAGAGTAGGTGTTTTTCATTCATTTTTAAACGGTTATAGAAGTAATTTATTATTTACGAGTAAAAAGTGACACAAATCATTAATCGTGAAATCGTGTTGCTTTTGGGCTTACCAATATGTGAGAATTTTGCCAAATTTTAAAAAATAAAAAAATACACGCCAAATAAGAGAAAACAATGATTCTCTATTTCTGCACGGCTAAGCATTTATTCCTTTATTTCAAATGGTTATATTGCAATTATTGAACTAAATCATTTGGAAATAAATTTTTTTGCCAAGATAATGAGAGTATTCGTTCACAAATAATCAGTAATCATAACTGTAAATAATATTTTCATAGTATAAGATAGTTTTGAAAAAATGTCATTGTAGTTTTTTTTATTAAAAATATCTCTACTTCGATCAACCGAAATAAACGCAAAATATTTATATCTAACGGAAAAAACGAAAATAAGTAAAATATTAAAAAAACTTTTACTGGAACCTAATTATAAGTTTAAATATTATATTTCTACCATCAAATACAAAAACTTTAACTGATAAGAAATAGTTGATTCACTGTAAGTAAATTTAAATAATTTTATCATACAAATTGGAATCCTAAAAATATAACTACTTTATATCATCATAGGCAAATTGCAACAGTTTAAGTGTACAGAGAAAAAGCGATATTCTGCATCATAAGACCTGATATCGAGCTTTCACATTACAATCGTTTAAGAATCTACCGCTAGCTACATAATTATTTATATAAGAATTCGTCAGTAATTTTCAAATGATGTATAGACAATTACTGACAATTCTGGTAATACTTTTCTAAAGACTTTAAATTGCATATTAAAGATACATTAACAGAAACATATATATGTATAGATATAATTAATTTAAATGAATGTATAAAAGATAAGAAAATTAAAATGTTCAGTTTGTCTTACGAGAAAAGAGCAGATGAGCCTGTACACAAGATATAAAGAAAACAAAGGTTAAAAATCGAGGAAAATATTCTTTTCACCGGAAATGTTAATTTCTGCAACGAAATATACTTGAAGTGAAAACAGTAAAAAAATATACAGGCGGCAAAACAATAATATAAAGAAGTAATTTTCTTCCAGCTAATTTTCATTGATAAACTTAATAACTGGCTGAATCGAATGCAGAAGAGCAAAAAAAAATATTCATGCCTACAAGATTTCCAGTGCTACAATTAATCAACCATTTAAGCAACATTTGATGAAACAGAAAGTATGAAAATGATCCTCAGGCCATTTCTAAAAGTGAAGCCTTGATTACCTGATCTCCAACAATTAAAATCCAGTCAATCAGGTTTATAATTCTTACTCAATAAACTATGGCTAGCGATTACGTTTCGCTCAATACTTCCATTCTTTTGTGCGCTAGTATATGACCAACATTTTCTCATCTATAAGGAATTTCATAGCATGACTTCACACACCTGTACAAAACACATCAAATTACAAGTTAAGAAAAAATACTGGCTAATTTTAAATCTTTAGCAACGCCCACTGATTACGAATAAGGCAAAAATGTAATCTGAAAATAAATACCCGGAAAACAACAATACAGGTCTTCGTTTAAAATAACAGATATTTCAGAAGATCAGAAGAGTACGAGAAAGAAAAAGTCTTCAGACCAATCTGTAACGCAACAAAAGACACCACTTTTACGTAGTTATTTCACTTTAATATTTCCTTCTGAAATTATTAAAAAAATAACAATGGATTTTACAAGAATTCATTCATATATAAAAATATATACATATTCTAAAACAATTCCATATTTTTAATACCAATAATTCTACTAATAGGATAATTTTAATTCTAAACAAATATTTTAATACAAGAAAACAAAGATCTAAATTTAGGCTAATATAAAACTTAAAATATAAATATATAAGTGCCATTGTGCTCAAACAAAAAATGCTTATATAATATATAAGCAGATAAATAAAATTTAAAATCAAACTAGTATCCTGGAAATCTTAAAGATTCCGTAAAATTGATTAGTTCCTTAAAGTTAGATTCATAATTATTCAACGTTGAAAAAAAAAAATGAATTATAAGCTTTTAAATAAGTAATTAGCTATTTCTGATTCGTAAATGAATTGTCTAAAGGCAACATTGATCGAAAATCAGATTTATTCATAGTCATTCTATCTTTTTATTATTTTTATATATCATTATAATCTCAAGAATTCGAAAATAAATCTTCCACTAGTGATGAATAAAATCCTATCTTTACTATTTAATAATACTTATTTTTTTATGCTTAGATCAAATGGTCATTTCAGCAAAAAGCCAAAGTTAAAAACAAAAAAATGAAAGTTATGCAAGTTTATATTTGCACAGTAGCAAAATTAAAATCCGCCTGGAATATAAAAATTTGTAAATTTCAACAAAATATTGATAATTACATAATGAAAAAACAATATTAATGCTTGCTGATTGCAATATAATGTTTCATAAAAGTTAATTCTTAATCGTCAATCAATTGCGCCACAATCATCACAATAATGAATACTTAACAAAAAATTATGGTGGGTAATGATTTAGATTTCAGGGTGTGTTTAAAACCTATTTTTAGAGTTTGATGTGATACCAGAGCAATAGAGAAAAAATTAAAAAAGTGCAGTTCAATGTTATGAACTTATCGCTTGAATGTTAAAAACGACTGCGATATTGAATAATATGGCTACTACATAAAAAAAGACTGAACATTGATTACAACACTGTAAAATATTTTTTGTCCAAATAAAAAATCAAGATCAGTAATCTTGTGATCGACATTTAACTGATTAAGTTCATTTGATACTTAATCGACTGTGCAATGCGTTGTCTAAATTTAGAAGAAAATAATCGCATAATATGTATGATATTAATTATAAATTTATAAAATAATATAGACGTAAAGTAGTCGAGATTGAATTAATCTTCTAAACATTCGCTCAAGATTTGTAAGGTATAAAATTACTATATTTTGATACCTAACAATATTTTAAGTCAATACAATAACTTTCATGTAAATTATCTTTATTATCTTTCTATCTATTATATCTTCCTAACATCGTATAATGCATAAATATTGCATTTGTAAAAAATGAACTGAATATGAAAAATCGGTATTATTATAAATTTTGATAAGAGTTAATTCACGAAAATAATGTATCTTAAATCTACAATTTAATAATATAAAATAAGAATCAAACACCGTTTCTGATATATATATTTATGAACAAGGAATTGTTCATAAAAAAATTGAATTTTTTTGTGAACTAAGAAATAAATCTATATCACATAGTATGCTCGAATTATATTAAAAGTAAGATATATATCTGTTTAAAGATCTTTTCACTTAAGGCATTCAGTGTAATATTGATAATTGCCTAAAAAACAATTTCAGTTAAAAAAAAATCGTCATTTATTTAAGGGATTAACCTTTTATTTAGTTTTTATATCCGCTATTCTGTCTTGTAACCGTAACAAGAATAGCGGATATAAAAACTATTCAAGCCGCAAATATAGCAGTCAAATTAAAGGACACCATAAAAGGAGAATAAAAACCAATCGTGAGAAGAAATTAAATCAATGATAGGCACCATGAACGTTGCAAAGCTAGAAAGCATTTATTTTTGTTTAATTTATTATACACAAGCAATTAATATAATTTTAAAAAAATAATTTGTCACGTCAGACGATTTACTAAACATAAAAGTAAAATATTAATGAGAACTATTCTAGGTAGTAGTCGTATTTTATGATGAGATTATCAGCAGGTATGGCCATTAAAAACTATATGAAAAACTACTACCCGGAGGGACTAAAATAGTTAATAATTATATGAACCACACACGAAAATATTTTGCATAATATTCAAATTCCTTTGATGTTTAGGATCTGGAATGGAATAAGCATGATAAAAAATATTAGATTGAATTTATAATAAAAATAAATAACTATTCTGCATTCAAGAATATTGAAATATTTGCTGAAAACAGGGAATAATTTTATGTTCAATAAATGGTTGAATGTAAATTCTGTATCAAATGATATTCAAAGTATAACAATAGAAAAAAATTGTTTTCAAAATTGCACACTCAATATAAAGATTTATTAATAGCTGTGCAAAAGGAAAAATTAAAAAAATACTTTTTTCTAGCCTTGACTTCGTAAAAATCTCATAGTTGGTGACATCTTTTTTGAAAATTTCTCGCAAAGCACCCTTAAATTCATGAATTCCATCGTAATGCACTTTTAATGAATTTCCACCGTATAAGTCCCATATACATTTATACTTTTGCCACTGATTAGAGTGAAATTATATTTTATAATTATAAGAAGTTAAGAAATTAAAAGAAAATGTATAGTGAACAGAATTATTACAGGTTTTGAAAACATACATTCACCCATAGCAACTAAATATCAATAATCTAAGCTTGATAAAATTTATTTTTGTCAATATGTTAAAGCTGTAATGCACAAATAATTTATAATATAAATATTACCAAAATTTAATGCAATTTGTCGGACAATTTTTTAAAGTGATATTACAATACTGTATATTTTTTGCTACAGCAGAGCAAATTATATTTTCATATATAAAAATCATGATCACATGCTTAATATTTTTTCAATGAAGAATAAGTGATCCAATAGATTTAAAATTGCATAAATTCATCAATTCCTATATAGTGTGCAATAAAAAGCATATCATGAAATGTCCTGCTTGGTATATTCGGTGAAAATATCCAATTGTTTTATCATCTATAAATAATTTTAGAGTAAAATAATTTAATGGAATACAAATAATTTTTTTTAGTTTTTAAATATGATTCATTTGATATAAGGTACAATGTAGTTCTTATTATTAAAACGGTTAGTATAAACTTCTTTGATTCGAAGCAGTTTGTAAAGTAATTTATTTAGGCACAGTTACACGAATTAAAATAAGTACATTTTCGTAAATTGTGGCTCTAAAGATTGGTTATTGTGATTTTTAATTTCACATTTCGCACTCAAAACATGATTTTATCATTCAGGACATTCAACACTTTGTCATTATTAATGTTTAGGATACCGGCATTCATGCTATTAATTAAAATCTGTCAATGAATGACAGGTAAAACTTATGAACCGTTCGTTTATTTTGAAAGGAATGTAAATCTAAATCTCGTTCTGAGACATTTAAATGTTCTCATTTCAGCCGATTTAAAAATATAATGTTAAAGTGTTATGAACAAGCAAACTTCTCATGAACTTATTAACGTATACCTATGAAAATACATAACATTATAAAAAAATTAATTTCGATATGAAATAGCTAAGCTAAATTTTTTAATGAGTATTAAATTAGGTTATAGATATAACCTATAACATATCAGATCTGAATATATATAATATTCAGAATAATTAAACTTGAAGTTAAATTTTGATTAATAAATATATCTGACATGTTTATTCTGATAATTTTTATAAACTATAAAATTAAAAATATTTATTTATTGTTAAAATCTTTCAGCAATATTATATTTATCTTTAAATTCCACTTTCCACTTAGATTTATCAAGAAGTTATTTGATATTCAGTATTCTCGATAGCAAGAGCACATTTCATAAGACATTTAAATTTATAAAATGTCTAATAATTATAAAAAAGTCAACTTTTTATCTTAATAATTACATTAAATTGCCTATTCATGTTAGGTTAGGTTTAATTATATTCAATTCGTTCAGTTTCCAATGTAAAAAGTTTAAAATATCAGAATTTACATAAGGCATAATTTTTTAAAAATATTTGATCAAAAGAAACAAGTAACATATTTTTCAGTAAATTTTTGTCATTCACTTGGAAAAGTGCGAAAATTTTTGAAAAACTTAATGTGTCAATGGAACAATTTCAAAACTTTATATAGATGTTGAAATCTAAATTTTATCGTTAATATTAAAAATTCAAGTAATATGCAAACTTCGAAAATCGTTCTTTGTTATATATATTTGATATTTTGCAAAAAAAGTCAATAAATCATACTCCCTTGAGAAGTTATGATTTTGTACTTCAAATACTCTCACCTGAAATATCTTTAATTCCTAAATATTTAAAACATATTATGAATCTTTATTTTGTAAATTGTATTAAATGATAAAAAATTGGTGGCAAACTTGCTCGAAATCGCATTAACGCGATTTATTATAATAATATGTGTAAAAATAACTGCCTATATATAATCAGAAAATAATTTATTTTTTAATTTATATATTTATTCATATATTTATGCTTAGTCAAATATTACATTCTTGTGTAATATCTAAACATAATTATATAATTTATAAGATGATTCAAAAAACATTATTAATAATGTATCACATTAATATGATAAAAAATAAAATTTTTATATAGCTATATATAAAAAATATATTTTTATATAGCTGTACCTCCGGATCCTTTGACATCTGGAAATTCTTTATGTTGAGAAGTAATTCACCATCTTCCACACCTCTTTGCACGGAGTCAGGATAATGTTTACAGCTGATGACATCATAATTTTCCTCTTTAATCCTCCAAGGTATTTCCGGTAACGAATTAACATTTTTCTCGGTTTCCCTTTTTTCTCCACTTTTATATTTTTCCGGCGAATTCGGATTTATATATAAACAAATTTTATACATGATCTTTTATTTATAAATTTCGCTTCGTTCACGTCAATATTGATAACGGATTAACACTTACACGAGTATGAAAAAATTAGTGATCTTGATGGTGCTATTTGCAAAACTATAATATATAAAGATATAATCTGCTACATGAAAGCAAAATAATATAAACCATGATTTCGGCAATTGTTAATTCAAACGTTAATTCATCTTTCCAAATTAATTACCGAGCAAAATTTTAATACATAGAAAAATACGAGCCAAAAGCACAGAAAGAAGTACATAACTAAAAAGAATTTATAATTTAAGATGGGATTTTTTTGAAAGTACAGAGTATTTTTTATAAGATTTTTAAAAAGTTTTATTAGTTTTCAAAATATTTATGAATATTGTTAATCATGTCTAGAAAATAAACTTAAAGGTATTTTAAAAATATACCACTATTATTATTAAGAATAATATTGAAGTTTCAACTTTGAAAAGTTTGGATAAAAATACTAATTACTATGAAATTATATAAATATGGAGAGAACTCATTAACCTACAATCAAATAATAAATATAAGATCTGTGATCATTAGTGATTGGATTCAAAGCCTAAAATAATTTTCCTTCAGCAATTTAATAAATCCAAGATTATTGTAAATATGAATTTCTATGTAACTGATATTGTATGAATTTATCTAAAAGAAATGAACGTTTGAAATTTAAAATTGATTTATCAATGAATAATATAGTTGAGAATTCGAATAAATTCTATTTACTAATACCAACATATAAGCGTGATTCCATATTACAAACAATACAAATGATAAGCCTTAGAATATTAATCCCTATATGAAATTTTAACTAATTTAAAAATTATTCTTTTTATTTAAAAATTTCGATATTTTTATTCTATGCGAATAAGACTTCGATGTATATGAAACTAAATTATAGAAGGCGCTTTAGAATACAGAAAATTTTCTTCTTAAAAATATATAAATAGAAAAATTCTGCATTTTGATCATTATAAAGCTTCATATATAAAAATATTAAAAATCAGTGAAAAATATATAAACAATGTAATTATAAACCTTACTGCTTTAATGATTAGTTTTGCAGTGCTACAGATCGTAATGTAATTTTTTCGCTTTTAAAATGCATATTTCTGTAAAATATTGCCTAATATATATGTAAACAAAGAAGCCAAAGATAGGGGTCAAGCCACGAGGATATAACAAGAGATAGTGTTGCAAAAGATAATACAACTTTGAAAACCACAAAAATCAATAAAAAAATCAATATTGATCTTTAATAAACTAATAAATAATTTAAAAATACATAATTACACAAGTTAATTATTAAAAAATGAAATTTTCAGAGAATATATTCTTATCCACTCAATTCAAAAATTTAAATCACATGGCTCTAATCTTTAAAACGAATATAAACTGAAAAAATATCAAAATATTTTTAACGTTTGAATCTATTAATTGTATTCATGTTAGTTTTAAAATACTTATAATACAAAACTCGGTATTAAGTACGGTAGAAGACAAAATCGTGTAGACACGGCGCGTTAACAAACCAGAATGGAAGCACGACAGGTACATCAATGTTCACTCCTGAGCAAATCGCTTATCTTCACATGTGCCGCTTTAGTGTATAACATCATTTTGCTTTCTTACTACTACCATGATATATTTACTTATAAATAAATAATAACTAACTTTTCATTTTTAAATAGCTACCTTAATAATTTTAATTTAGAGCTAATGTTAAAAGTTAGTATTACTCCAAAATTAATCGTTCCTTTTTTTTCATTATTTGAGTGTATATTATTGATAATATTACAAAAAAAACAGTTGCATCTTACACTGCTTAATAAAAATAACGTTCAATCTTGTTTACATTCAAAGTTTCAATTTATCAATTAGAATATTAAACAGCGTTATTTGAAATTTAATTTTTTTTAAATATGCAGTTTATAAAGTTTAAAATAATAAAATTCAATACATTCTATAAAAAGTAAAAACTATTTATATAATAATTTAATTTACAAATCATGATTCTAGATTCTAAAATGATTGCTGTAAAAGGACTGTTTTGAATACTAAAGATGCAATATCTTTTGAAAAAAATACAATGAATTTCTGACATTCTATATTTTCATTTGAAAATTAAAAAATTTTAATATCTCTAAAATTATGAATAAACCGATTGGAGGACTTTTAACGATATATTTTTTTAATATCATTCATAATAAATTTTAAAATAAAATCAAAACTATCTAGTGAAATGCCAAACGCTTTACTGAAACTTATACAAAAATCGTACAAATAATGTTAGAAAAATAAAATTTCATTTAGCTGTAAGTATTATAAACATTATTAGATGTACTTTCACTTCATGTTCATTATCGAATGATTGCAATTCCAGTATTAAATTAATTTTACAAAGTTCAGCTACGTAAAGGTCAACTAAATAATAATTTCGAAAAATATTTAATCTGAGAAATTAATTTGCATTTTGAAATACAGTAATATAATATTATTTAATTCGAGATATTATTATTTATCGAGATAAAATTGCTTTACAATACAGATTGTCCTAATTTTATTGTTAAATCATTAATTCTTGGGTAAAAAGCAAAATTTCTTTTTAAAGACAAACTTAGAAGTAGTGGTTTTACGAAAAAGGGAGATAACTAAAGGGCAATTGTTAGAATTTACCGTGATTGGTTTTCATGACTTTTTAAATCTTAACTTGATTTACTTCTATAAGTATGTTTAATAAACGTCTTCCTCGATTTTCAGTTGAACTGAAAACTTAAGAGTTACATGAAAAAAATCAATTCCAATGCAATTAAGACATTTCACTTCAGTTTATTGATAGCGTCTAAAATTTTTGTTTTCATTCATATGATCTACTTTATCGTTTTCGAATATAGATCCAAACAAAATCAATATCAAGAACTAAATAAGATATATATCATTAATAATGTAGTTTTTAACTTGTACATTAAGTTAAATATTTTGATAATTTCTATTTAATAACAATATTAAATTTTCTTTTAAAG
Organism: Ricinus marginatus; assembly: GCA_028565995.1. Taxonomy (NCBI): domain Eukaryota; kingdom Metazoa; phylum Arthropoda; class Insecta; order Psocodea; family Ricinidae; genus Ricinus; species Ricinus marginatus. The sequence continues at coordinate 83,239 of JAOWBB010011972.1, forward strand.
CGCAATATTTCCTCAAAGCATTACGAGAGAATGGAGGATTAAATTATAGACATGGATGAGGTGTTCTACTGATTAATAAGTGGGAAATGAATAACAGTATTGTGAAATTTAAGGAGTAACTATCGCCTCGACCTCCAATGGATAAGTCTAATTGATTTCGATATTGTCAATTTCCGGTCCATTGTAATCGTTTATATACATATTAGAAAATAATACTTGCCCTGTTATAGCCTAGTATGAATTATTTATCTACCAAAAAGTAATGCAAAGATATTATTTATTGCAAAATGTTTATCTTACCTTATAATAATTAAATATTTTTTGCCCCCGATAAGGCAAGCTTATCGCGGCCCATTTATTTCTTCGAAAATATATTTGATTTTCAATTAAATCTCCATCATATATTTTAAACATTTTAATACTTATGATATCACCTTTCGATAGGAAATCAAACTTGACAGAAAGAAAAAATATTGAGTATATCGAACGAATCAAATAAGCAAACTAAAAACAATGGAGTTAACCGCGTAGAATGATCGAAAATAGGCTGGAAAAAAGTTGGGGCCTGTTTAGAAGTAATGTCACACATTAGAACGTGATTATGCGACACATATTTTCAATAATGACCATCGGTAAATGTTATATTAAATAGTCTATCACAAAAATCTTTCATTAAAAAAATCGGGAATACCACCTTATTTATGACCAATGTATATTGAAAACTGGCGGTGATATGTTAAATAAAAAAAGTTCTTAATTTTCATAATTTTTGCTAAACAAACATCATGTCTTGTGTTAATTATAATGATTAACCATTTAATTAATCCAATTTTATAGTTTTTACGTTTTCGGATAATTTTAATTTTTAAAATAGATTAGATTAATTTGTATGAAACAAAATCTTTTTAAAGAAAATCATAGAAATGTTTGATGAATAACGGAAAGTATGACTTTCAGTGAAAATATGCAGTTAGTTATCCGAAAATATAAAGTTTGGTAGAATTGGTTAGAATAAGATTCTATGGATCATGAAACAAGCACAGAAAGCAAAAAAAAAATTTTTTAATAAAGACTAGTAATTTAATATTGAACAAAAACTGTATTAATGGCTTACAGTTATATTGCTCAAACTAAGTATTATAATTTTTTTTGCAATCAACTGAATCAAAATGAATATTTTCCAATCAAAATTAAGATTTAAGTATATCTTTCGGGCGTTCCCTGTATATTACATCGTTAACCTACTTAAATTCAATATTAACAGGTTTCGCACCATTATGATAATTAATAATCCAATAAATATCACTGAATGATTTCTCTCAGAAGCATAGCATATATTATCTACGCTTTCACTTACTACTGAGGATGTCAAGCTATCAAACGAGCTAGACCAACAATTAATGAAATTATTTTTATCGCAAATTTTTAATGAGAATTTTTTGAAAATTCAATTTATTTTTTCTGTGGTATTATCAATACGGAACTGCTATTAAATGAAATTGAAAAAATAAATTAAAAATTAAATTAAAAAATCAATATTTCCGCCATGTATTAAAATTGATTCATTTTAAAATAATCAATATGTTTATGTGAACAAAATGATCAATTATTTTGTTTACAATTTCATGTAAAAAGGTATATATACAGTTCTCTCTTAAAATATATCTTTTTAATAACTAATTATTATGAAACATTAAAATTTAAATTATCCTGAATAAAATTTTTAAAATAATATTTTCCACTATTTTATAAAATGCTTACAAAATATTAAATAATTTTGTTTTCTCAATTTGAGCAGCAAAAAATATGTGTTGATTATATTTTTAACTTATTTCTTTTTTTTAATAGTTAAAAATTAAAAATGCTTTATCACTTTTTTCTTATTTATAGTATTTTAGGATCATGAAGTATGAAAAATTAAATAGGGAAAACATGAGTTACCTTTTAGTCCCTTTTTATGATAGCATTATAAAAATTTAAAAAAATGCAGAGATAAGCCAAAATAAATAGCCATCAATAATAAATAGAATGCATAAGTAAAATAAACAAGAAAATTGTAACTAAATAAATAAAGATATTCAGTATACAATAAAATGTTTAGCTACAAAATTACTATGATGTAAAACGATGTAAGAGGAAAACTTTCTGCCCCTTACTGTTTCACATGAAAAAAACAATTAATAATTTTGAGTATTTACAATTAAATTCATCATTATATTTGTATTAGTGATCAGGAAGATAAATTTTACTTGTATATTATTTAAAAATTATATCTTATAAAAAAAAAATTTCCTTTAGTTTGCTCTTATGAACTTAGTGTAGAACAGAGGAAATTAATTTTAATTGTAACGTATTAATTCTCATAAGTAAGAAAATAAAATAAAAATTCCCATTGTGAAAACAAGATTTTAAATGTAAATGGAATGTTGTTTAGTATATAACTTTAAATTTTATTTAAACTTTTAAAAGTAAGAATTATTGATGGCCAATACCACTGAATGACCATTCAGCAATTAAAATGCATAACTATAATTTATAAAGAAAAATATAATTGTAAAGTTTTAAAATGATTTTAACAGATCAACAAAAAATATGTCATTATACATTTTAAATAGGAGTTCTGAGAAAATAACAAAACATAAATATGAAAATATCACAGTGAATCATTTTAAAAAAATTAATATTTTTATTTTTGAATGTGAAGAATTCCTTCTCATAATCCGCAAGGATTTTAAATATGAGCCTTTTATTATTATGTTTCAAAACTTACATAATGATTTTTAAATTTAATAAGAAAATTTGTAAAGTTCTCAAATTACATTAAAATTTTCCTTCAGAAGAACAGTTGATAGGCGCTATAAACCATCTTGCAGAAGTAGAGACAATAATTTTGCTAACTAATCTTTTACGAAAGCGTTTGTTAAGGAAATAAACATAAGCCTAAATTTTAAAATAACCGCTGAAAATTGTTTTTACTGCCAGCGTCTATTTATATTAATTGAATAGAACAAACCTTAAATATCCTGGTTAGTTTGATGGATTCACGACGCCTGACCATAACATTGAAATCCTTAAGGTTGGGAGAAAATCTATTTTCCTTTCCCATAATATCGCCTATATATACTTTCTTATTTTCTTTCTTACACCGCGGAGCCATTTCCTTTAATTTTCGGTTATACTAATTCAATTAATATTGCCAACATAACTTAAAAAACCAAGTAGAAAAATATTCATACGCTGTAAATGACTAGTAAAATTATTTAAAGGCTTTCATAAGCAACCAGTATTCTTTTTACCTACTTCTAATTTCCTTTTTTAATTTCAAAACAGTGAAACGAATCGTGCTCTTGTCATGGTTTTAAAATGCTGAAATATTCATTATCAGTTACACGATTTTATCATAATTCCAATCTTGATTTTTAGATGGCGCTGCAATATTCATTGTAAATAATCATTTTCTTCTGCATATCGTTGTCATCAATTAGTGTTAGTGTTATTTTGTAATGAATAACTAGTTAGATTTAATAGACTTAAATAAGTTTTTTATGATCATGATTTTTGAAGTTTACAGATTTATATTTAGATAATTTAGATTAAAAAATTAATATTTTTCAAAATACTTCGAATGAAGTTCTATTTATAATTTTTTAAATTTTTTGCCATTATGATCATGGTATTTTCTTTTGAAAACCAAAGGTTCGTTTCAGCATTTCTTCCTTAAATGTGGAAATTTATGAGAAATAGTTGCAGCTTTAGATCTCAATTTATTGTCTAAAACTTTCAGAGTTAACGCCCTTGTCAAGATCTATCAAAAAAAGTCATTGCTCTTAAGAGAATATCCGACCTTGTTAGTTTGGTTAGTCATGGCCATATGTTACTCCAGCTTATACTTTTGTTGCTCTATTTTCAGTTTTAAAGAAAATAATATTTATAAATCGGATATATTATGATTTGAAAGATTTTATTCCAAAAAGAGAAGCTGCAAATTGATGAATCTTATATATTCTAAAAACACTTTAAAAAATTAATAACTGTATCTGAAGTGTAGAAAATTAGTATATATTTAATTAGTATAAATCTCATTATAAGGTTGGAAAAATTCTTCCATTTATTCCTTATGTAGTAAAGTATAAACTTTGTGCTCTCATGTTTATTAAACAGTTATTTAACAATTAAATAATTATAGTATTGAAAATGTCTAAAAATAAAATACAAATATTAAAAATTCAACTTTTTATTGTAAATTTTTCACATTTTGTTGTGAATATATTGTAAAAATTATCTTTCTTTATTTTTCATGCTGCTGATGCAAAGATTTAAAATATACATATAGAATGTGTGGAGCATAAAAAAATAATTAAATCAAAAACTTTAATTCTGGTTGACATTGCATTATAAAGAGGCTTATTAGTTTATCTGTTAAAAATGCTTTCATTGATAAGTAAATAGAATTATTAATTTAGTACTTTCATAAATAAATAATATAAATAAAATAACTTAAACTAGGAATAAACCTAAATTTCTTTTTTTGAAGAAACTAATAATTTCTCTTAAGGGAAAAAATTTACTTATAAATATATTACAAATCAAAATTATTTACAAAGAACTTCCCTCTTAAAATATTTTCCTTATCTAATTTCCTGAATTGATAACCAGAATATATAATGATGAATAAATTTTTACAGAATATTAAACTAAAGAACAAAATTTTAGGTGAAATTTTACAATTAAATAATCTATTTATCTGTAAAATTAAGATTTTGATCTGAAAATTATAGATTTAGAACTAATACTTTTATTATGATCCACTTTTTATATACACTGAAAAGATGCATTATTTGAACAGAAAGAAATTTTCATAAATTTTATTATAAATATAATAATAATAATAAATAATGTAACTTAAAAAATTGAAACATATTTGTACTCTGGGGATATTTAGAATCATTTTGGTGAAACCTTAAATTTTAGTTTTTTTATATTTAATTTTTTTCTATATCATTTCTATCGAAATATTCTACATCTAAAACATTTTATTTATATATTTAAATAAACCTATAATTTATATCTAAATAAATCTATAATTTACATCTAAATATCTTATATTTAAATTTACAATTTATATCTAAAATATTAAAACTACAATGAAGTTGTTTTGGGTTATACAGATATAATTTTATTTTATAAAATTTATTTATATAAAAAAAATTAATATCCGATATTTTACATTTCTTCAAATTAGTCAAACATTAGCTAACAATTCAAATATTTCATTGTTATTATAAATATTATAGTAATTTCTGTTAAATATTAATTCTGTAAAAATTAATTTAAAAATCGCGATTGAGAAGTCGAGTTTTAATGTTGGAAGTAAATGCTTATTTGACCTTTATTATTAGCATTATGACAACAACGTTAAACGACATTGATCCGTCGGTAAAACTAGCATTTGAAATACATGAAGAAGTAAAAAGTATAATATATATAATTTTGTGAATTTTAACTGCACAACAGCAAAAAATATTTTTAGTGATTTTTATTATTACATAATTCACTTTTTCCTTTGCCAAATAATTGATAAAGTATCTTTGTTAATAACCTGTTAACCTCGTACGACTCCTGATATTACTGAAATGGTCTAAATTTTTCCATTTCACGTTTACTTTCTTGCATATCAAGAAATTCATTAACGTGAACCGGAATTACTATGCACATATGTGACTGGCCGATGTTATAATTTATTTGAAGATTGATATATGATTGAACCGATCATACATTATTGACCTAAAATCGTGATTTTTGAATGTTTTATCCCAATCAACTAACCTACCAGTGTCAATAATTTATATTTTCTGAAAATTCAGTAATATCCGATTTTTTTCCAGAAATTGCAAAATAATCTGTTTTCAAATGTGATGTAGAAATATATTAAAAGTAATAAATGCGCCAAAAAAAATTAATTTTATTATATTTGTGTAAATAAAGAGTTTTACTGAAAATATTAGAGCGAGATAAATTAATGATCTCTCCGATATATTTTTAAATGTAGTTATGAATATTATATTTAAATTCGAATTAATAATAGTTTAAAATCGTGTTGTGTCATGAGATTTGGATTACTAAAGATTAAAATTATTCCCATCAAAATGACATACAGCTACAGTTTTATTCAAAGAATTTATGAAATATCTTTTAATTTAATATTCGATAAAACTTTGATTCATAAAGTTTTTAAATTCATTCTTTATTCTTCATTGTATATTGCTTTTCAGTTAGCTGATAGTATTAAACTGCACTTTTAGTTTATTAAAAGATGTTTACTATTTTTTCTTATTTACAGTTTTCAACCAGCTTATGAACTACAAAACTTGATAATTATTAATAAATATATCTCAATTGCCTCTTTTATAAGAAATGTGTAAGAAAAGATTAGTTTTGACTCGGATTTCCCCAGACAATTTCTCTAATATATAAAATAATGATTATGTGTCCTCCGTTCAATTTTTCATACTATTTTGCTTAATACAATTCCAAAATCTTGTCCCATAATAGCTTCGTGGGATGAAAATAATCATGTTGAGCTAAGAATTAGCGGGCTTAATAAAATTCTATATTGGGTACCACCCAATGCTGAATCTAAATTTAATGGCCGCATTTAAGCCAATGTAATTTGAATAACTTTTTGCAAGGTTTCAAAAGTACCAACTAAATTTCATATCTCCATAACTTTTCAGTCTGAAATTCGAGATCTTTTGATAAATTATGTCCGTCTAAAAAATAAACCGACTTTTATTTTTATTAACATAGAATTAATTTTGAAAATTATTTGATATTCAAGATTAAAATTAATTAAAACAATTACTATAAACTGTTCAATGAATGAGGGATATTGAAAATTTTTACAATGCATAATGACATGGTAGAAAGTTTTCATGCCTTCAGATTTATGCGTCTGAAATATACTTTATTATTAAACATATTATCCACATCGGTTGCCCAGTTCTTTTTGTCAAATTCGTCTTAGTTTAATTTTCATTCAAAACATACATTCAGACAATAAATTACTTGTCGTTTAAGTCATGTAAACTCATAAATTGCAAATCAAAAGTTAGATTTATTCGAACTGATGATTGTGAAATGACATTCCTGAATAAACTGCATGAGCAATAGAAAAGTCAATGAGAAAATTAAAAATAAATAAAACTATAACGTAAATCAAGTACTCTAAATTATAAGGCACCACCATAACATAACTTTCCCTTTTGAGCCTTTCGTCCGAACTTATAATGAAAATCAATCCGATCAGAGTCAAATCATGTCAGTTAACAGTCTTCGTTTTGATATTTAATGTCTCGTGTCTTAATTTCTTAATAAACTTCCATTTAACTTCCCAATATCAAAATCTTCATTTCGCTAACAGCATTAACAGCAGTTTCTATAAATTAAGCTTGTTAAAATATCAGTGTAACTGATGCATTAATATATAGGGCAATATATCTTCATTTACCTGAAGAAATTATTAACCTGACGCTTCCATCAAGCAAAATAAAATTATTTGACCGAAATTTAACTTAGCTTTTTAGTGTAGGGTACCGAACTTGATTAACTTTTCTCATTGACATAATTTTCCCACAAAAATTGGGCAACAAGTTGTTTTTCCACTGGTTTTAGTACGTGAAAAATAATATAGAGTAAACTAAAACACCAATAAATTTGAAAGTTGAATGATTTTCTTTTCATATAAACAAATGTCCATGAGCTAACATTAATTATGTCTTCAAATATATATGCAAATGGAATCTGATTATCATTAAGAAAAACCAAATTTTTAAATTAATCTTAATTTTTGCAGAAATGGAATCATCTTTGTAACTTCTTAATCACAATAGCAAGGCTTTTTAACACTTAAAACTAAAATTTGATTTGAAAGTAATCTTTTTTTAAGTTCACTTTTATGTAAAAAATACATATTTTCGACGTCAATTTAAATATAAATTTTAAAAATATTTGTAAATAACTATCGTCAATGTATTAATATGTATCGTCAATTAGGCTGGAGAAGAGTTTATGAATCAGTAAAACTGTGAATTGAATTCATTAGAGAATGAGCTTGAAACGGAGTTAATGAAATAAAGGTGAAATATGAATAAAATAAAAAAAATCTTTTTATTATTTTTATTTTTAAAAAACAACTAATTACTTGCTCTTTTATTCTTAATAAGTAATTAATCTCTTGAAACGAAAGAAAACAAAAAATAATTAAAAAAAAGATACCGGAAAAGAATTTTCTAAGGTGAAATTGTAATTCTGTAAATACAGAAAGAAAATAAATGACTAATTTACACAGGGGATAATGAGAATGAAGAGGTCAGCAAGGAAAGTCAGCAGTAAGAACGTGAAAATTTTTAAAAGGGAAAGGCCAAAACTGGATTTTGGTGTTAACCCTGCTTACTCGACTTTTCTAACCATTGTAATTATTATTATACTTATCAAAGAACAATGGATGACATATAAACCTCAAGGCGAATAATTGAATGCATGAATGAATATGAAATGCCACCAGGTCGATTAAAAAACATGTTTCACATTGTCAAAACTAAATTTGCAATTAAGTCCACAGAATTGTGTGGGAAGTTAAGGAAAAAAAATATGATTTGTGGATGAAGCATTGTAAACATAACCGCAGGAATGAATATCGGCGGAGGTTTCGTTACCGGAGCAATAATTTTCTTAAAAATGTCAACTAATTATTGAGATAATATCGTAAAAGACATGATATTTTCGTGTTCTGTTAGTAATATTTTATGTCCGTTTTTATCATCCATGAACATAAGCTTTTGCCCTTTTGCGTTTTATTAGCTTAGATTCGTGTTTAAATCTCAAACCACTTTCCCAATCCATTTTAAAAGTTTTGAAGAAAAAAAAAACACAAATTTCTGGATATTTCACTTCTTTTCTGCAGTTCAACCAAACCATCGGACAGTGATCGGAAATTTCAAGCCCACTGTGGTCCCGAATTTTGGTGGCACGCACAGGAGATAAACACGACGACATTAACTTTGGATATCGCGTAACGTGTAAAAAAAGAGAGAAAAGTAAAGGAATTTTTAGGTATTTTTAAGATATTCACGTAGCCTTTTCCCACGTGATGAAAAGGTTTTAAGTTGCTGAAAAACGCTTTTTCAAAAAAAAAAAAAAAATTTTGTTTACAAAATATAAAAAAAATATATATTTTTTTGGCCTCTCCAAAGGTCATTAAGCAGGTACCTAAATTCAGAGAAACTTTCAATGTAATGTCAAGGAAAATAATTTCAACTATCCAGTTTTGCGACCTTAAAAAGGGCAGCTATTAAGAAATGATTTATTCATCCTGTTAATCATTTCGTTATTATAAAAACATTAATGCAGATATGACAAAAATGTTAAGGAACCGTATATTCGACTTAACTTTTGCCGGTGTGACCAATTTTAAAACAACCACCATTATTATTCCCTTTTTTTGCTAGATAAAATTATTTACTTTCAAATATGCAATATCAAACGTGCGAGAAGAATAGAATGGTCGTTCTCTTCATCTGCCGTGAGATTTTCGGAAGAAAAGCCTGCGTTAGAAATTGCGAAGAGCACGTAACATCACTCACCAAATACCAACGGCCCTCAGACCTTAAGATGCGAGTAACATTAGTAGTAATTTACTCTTCGCGTGAAAGATGAAAGAATTAAAAATCTAATGGAATTTGATGTGGCAGAAGGAAGATATCTGTCGGGTTAGATTAGGGTTCTCGTTTTTAGTTGTCAATCAAGAAAAGTACCATTAATAATTAAAATATATCCTTTTGGCTGTGATAATTACGCCATTCCTCACCATCTCGCTTTGGATTTCACCTTGTTGGGGAATTAATAGCTAATAAATTGAGCGCTCGGATGCCGAGGATAATGGTCTCGATAAAGTACGGACAGAGAAACTGAAATCTGAACAAGATCGAACTGATGAACTGAAAAGGATTAGATCCCAGAAAGTAATTCGGAGACGTTCGAACTGCATTAGTAGTAAACAGATTACAGCAGGACCTTAAATCTCTCGTCTGTGAGAGGGAAAATAATAAAAGAAGCAAATTTTTCCATGGGTAAATAACGAGTATCAACTATGAAATTTTTTCTTGAGAGCGAAAAGCCAGATATTAAAATCGTGAAGGATTCATCGATGGTATTTCGCGTATCTGAATCGCTAACGGGCAAGAAAAGGTGTAGCGTACAAAATTGATGCGTTCAAGATCACAGAAATCCTGAAAATGTGAAAAGGCACTATAATCTAGAGTGATTGGAAAGCCATTAAGAAAATTAAATGCCAAAGCAAGGAGAGTAAGTCGGAGAACGTCGCAAAACAATACATGATGCTGGTTCCTTACAAGCCGAATTTATGAAAAACTGGAATTGCATCAGGTAAGACAAATGGACGGCGAAATGAAGGAACCTTCTCAATAGCAACCTAACATCATGATTGTGCGAGGTTATTTTTTTTTCGCCTTAGAAGGAAAACTGGAAAATTAAAACTTTACTCTTCGCACAAAGAAAGGTCGAAAATAATGTGTAGAATTTACCTAAAATTCTATATTAGAAAATATATAATGCACTTCCGCTTGAAACATTAACCGGACATTAAAAAAAAAGTTATTATAAATGAACGTTTATGGTTTCATAAGAGTTCACGTATCTGTATAAGGCCAAAATCATGCATTCTAAATGAAAGGACAATAAACGTGATAACGTTACGTTTACGTGGAGAGTGTCTGAGAGTGCTGGGGCAGAGCCAGCAGATGAAAATATGCAGGAGAAGTCTCGATTTCCGATTCTGAAGTTCGCTTTCGGCCTCTTCTGGACTTTTTTCATTTTGGATTTTTCTCTCCATGAGCCGACATACGTTATTCAGAACTAGCTTTAACGTAACTGCGCTAAGATTGACAGTCCGGTGAGATAAAAACACGATTCTTGTTCACGAATCTCACTGATTGTTCGTTGCCTCATCCTTCTCCTTTGCTGAGACCGGCAGCTTTGCTGACCAAGCCGCTTTGGCCATTCATTTTGCGCACGCAATTCGCATTTTGCTGCGACCGTTCAATTTTTTGTCGGCAAATACAACGATACCTGCATAAATAACTAGCGTCACCTTATTACCAGAAGGCCTGGCGCTATAGAATCAAATCTGTAATTTTTCGCTGGAACATCATTTATATATATATATATATAAGATTGTTTTTTCTTTTTTTTTTCAAATATGAAAGCCCAACGAACGCGACCGTTCTCCTCCATTCCAAGATCGAGAAGAAAAGTATAAATTGTCGTCCGATATCCTTAATGAACCATCAGAAAAAAAGGCGTAGCACTGAATTTTTATGTTACCATCAACGTGCGCACATAACCGGGGGGATGTCATGACAGCCAAAAATATCCGGTTCTCCGATTATCTGCCATGGAAGTCACGACAACCTCCAGTGTTCATGGAGGAGCAGATTTTATTTTTTCAAAAAAAAAAAAAAAAAAAAAAAAGAGAAAAAATTTAATGCTCGTTCGGATTGTTTTTCATGTATGAAAATTTAGGAACTTCCAGTAAAATCGGTCAAGGTTTATTATGAAAAATGAAAAAAACAAGGTTCGGGACACACCCGTAAGTGTTCGTACAGATTCCACACAACTAACTGTGTGGTTAGATAATACTTTCTTGACAATGAAAATTATATTGAGAATTTTATATTCAATAGATTACTTAATCCAGTTCACGTTTGGTAACGAAAGAGCGATGCTGATTGTTCAGGTTGTTCGTTCGCTGGGTGTCAACGAAAACTTAATGATTGAAGCATTTACCCTTTAAGGGTAACGGAGCGGAGTTACAGCTTCTACGGTCAAGAGACCGTGGACCAACGCCCTGCTGGAGATAGATAGGCTTCCGGTTCGATAATCTGTTCGGGCGGTTGGATCTAACAATCGATCAGTGCGGATAGCCCCGAGCCGGGGAAAAATTAAATCGGATTAATCGTAAGTGTGCGAAAGGCGCGGGACGATCCCCTAGGGCGAATGGACAGATAAAACTAAAGGGAGCATTAAAAAAAAAGTGAATCATCTCTTTAACCTGGAAACTTAAATCTGTCCTGGGAAAAGTTAACGTTCAACGTTGCCCAACCGGAGCCTTGCGAATGCGACCATCAAAAGATATCACGGCCGCCGTCGGCAAATCCACATTTGCCTCCGGCCAAAGGATCCTTACGTTCCCCGTTCGGAGGGTAAGATCGGAGTTGGATGACGAATCGTGATCCAGCACCGAAAGGAAGAGACTCAGCAATAACCCGGGATTTGCGAGCGGTGATGAAAAGTTCGCCCGGGGACATTCTTTTGACATCGACGATTTATCTAGATCAGTATAAAGGCGATGTCACAATTCCACGTGTGGAACACTGTACAAAGAGGTTTATGTCCAGCAGAAAATGAGAGCCGGGAAAGTGTTTTGCTTTATTGTTAATTTTTATCATTTAAATTTCTTTTTACCTTAATTTCTACCCCCCCACTTTGCTGGCGTCCTCCCCTGGTCTTTATCTTTCATACAGTAGCGATAATTTCTGCCTAATGTGTTAAATTCTTAATGGTCCTGCTGACCGATTCGTGCCATTCCTTTTTTTTACTATATGACGGTTAATGTGTCGGGGTCGCTTCGGTTGAAGGTGATACTTTAAAGCAAATTCACCACGCACCAAAAGCAATGTCATTACATGATGTAATGGTTTTCTCCATCGGAGGGGAAGGAACAAGGAATACTGGAGAAAAGCTTATTGTCCACAATGTGCAAATAGTGATGAGAGTCGCCAAACGAGGGAGATAAAGAGAAAAATCTTTATACTTGTTCGAATTCGCAAAAGCTAAAAAACCTTCATGTGAACCTTCTAATCTTTGACATATTCACCGTTTGATATTAAAAGATCTATAAATCGGAATCATAGTATGCTGTTCATTTTAATCATACTATAATTTTAAGGCCGTTTCGCCTGTCAGATTCCGTTGCACTTAGCGTCCTATTTCTACAATATTATATGGAGCAAATTTTAATAAAAACGGGTCACGGCTCAAACTTATATCTATTACTTTGTTCGAATTTCCAGTTCATCATCATTCCTTTTCCTTTTAGATCTTTTTTTTTTTTTCTAGATGATCTACACAGCAAAACCGCTGCAGATGATGCTCCAGTCAGCTATAATCTCCTTAACTCTTCACCGCAAGCGATATAATTTTATCCAGTCTGAATCCAGGCAAATCAATATGCAAAAATAAAAATATTACGACTGTATTAGACATATCGATCATTTACCCTTTTCTGAGGATCTTCTAGATTTATCTGTTGACGAAATAAGACCACAATATTTGGGAGTGATATTTCCCAATAATTATTTTACGATATGCTAACGCAATATATTAATACAATAATCAGTTCTAATAATATGGAGCAATATCATAACGCATGGTCATATTAGACGAAAGATATCGAGAAGTTGCTCAATCTCAAATACTCGGTTTTGATGGGCAATATCGGAATTGAAGGACAAAAAATTTTTGCCCATCACTGCATATTTATGTGCGTAAAAATACATTCATAAACATGAATTAATTGTAACAGGAACATGCTAATTGATAATGTGCATAGTTAACTCGTGTGTCGTATATTGGTGATCCTCTAATAAGTGTTAAACAATAATTATTTTTGTCATAATGGATTTATAACATTCTTTACCATAGTTTCATGAAAGAGCCGAAAAGATCAAAGTATATTAAAAATGTTCTGGAACTGATGGGATCGTATTTTTCATTATAGCACTATCCACATGCAGAATAGCGTTGCTTATGTTACTATGGTCTCAACGTTTGTTTCAGCTGCAATCAGTCAAATACATTATATAAATCGAAGAATATTTTGTTTGTCAATAGTAAAATATTTCATAAAATATAAATGAAACTGCGATCTTTGCTAGTCCTAAACTCGTATTTAAGCATATGATATATTTTCTTAGGGAGCTTAATTAGCATCATTTCATTTTTCTTAAGTCATGGAAAAAGAATGCATATTTCCACTCTATTCCTCGACCATCTATGTCTCCCTATGTCTCCCTTTCTTTGCCGTTTCTTATATTATATTTTTAACGCGCAATTACTTAAAAGATAGAATTTCTGACATATTAGCGTCTACAGATTAACAATCCTGCGGTTCTCTAAATATCAGTTTTTAGTCAATATATTAAACATGTCGGGGGGAAGGAAAGTTCGTTGCAATCGTTGGGAGGCAGATAGGGCGACAAGTGAAAAACCCCGACGAAACTCGCTGACGCAGGTCTCACAAATTCCTCTTTTGACTCTTCGAAAAGTATCAAAGGTTTTTTTTTTTTTTTTTTTTTTAACTCGGCAATTTCCCTGGTATTCTGCTCCAACAGACTAACAGCAAAAAACCGGATCCACGATACACGCTTTGCGGGAAATCAGCTCTGAAAGCGAACTGACTCAGTCCATGCTCGCCTGCACTTCGATAATTATCTGTATTGTTTTCTATCGATGATATACACGCCCAGGTACCCGGTACCTGATCACCGTCCACATATGCGGCGTAAGAAGGTGCATAACGCCAAAAGACAAGCATCGGGGACCGGACATCGCCGCATATCGAGTGTTTTTTTTATGGTGAACCTCACTCGAACCCTGAACCCCACTACAGGGGCTGATATTGAACTCATTTTTTTTTTTTTCACGGGCGTTTGAACAACTTACGCATATTTTACGCACGCGGTAATTGTTAGCTTATGAAAGGTGGAAAAAATTGCTCCGGTTTTGACCAATCAACGTTCGACTCGCGAAAATGGAGACCGACTCGAGACGGCATCAACCTATATGGCATCTATATAAGGAGGAGATGAATGCTCCTTGGTATCAGTATCATCTCGATCTTGAACGACTCTAAAGCACCCAAAAACCTAAGCTAAAAAAATGGCTTTCAGAGTAAGTATGGACAAGAAATTTATTTTTCGCTTCTTTTTTACACGAATTAACATGCGATTTGCGCCGAGATATTCTGGAAAAAGGATATCTGGGGCTAGCGATCCGATATTTTAACACCTCGACGGGGATATGCTTTTGCAGTGCGTTCGCTTTCCATCTCGAAAGCTCAGAACTTTCTTTTATTCCGAAAGATTGAAGTTTCACGTGGCAGGATTCCACTTGCGGAAAGCGTTTCGGATTCGAATTTTGTACTTTTAGCGTATCGGAGACGTTTAAACGGATTTCGCATAATTCCCACTTAAATCAAATTCTTGTTTTTTTTTTTTTTTTTTTTTTTTTTTTTTTTATGTCGGGCAATGAGTCCTAAAACTGCTCCAGGTTCCAAGGACTGACTGTCTGACCCAGTTCGGAGAGTAAGGTGTGGCTCTCGTGTCTGGCACAGTGGGTGAACTCAACGGAAACTTTTAGTCAGCGCTAATTCTTTGCAGGCTCTCGTTTTCGCCGCCGTATTGGCCATCGCCAACGCCGGATACTTGGAGGCTCCAGTTGCTTCCGTGGCCTACGCCGCTCCGGCTCACGCCATCGCTTCTCCAGCCGTCGTCAGCCAACACTCCAACATCCTCAGATCCCACGGAAACTTGGGACAAGTCTCCACTTACTCCAAGAGCATCCACACCCCGCACTCCAGCGTAAGCAAATCCGACATCAGAGTCAGCAACGACGCTCTTGCCTACCACGCTGCTCCGGTCGCTTACGCCGCTCCTGCCGTCGCTAAGTACGCCGCCCCGGTCGCTGCTTACTCCTACGCCGCTCCGGCCGTCGCCAAAGTCGCCGCCCCAGTCGCCACCTACTCCTACGCCGCCCAAGCCGCCCCAGTAGCTTATGCTTCCCACGCTGCTCCAGTTGCTTACGCCGCCCCTGCCGTCGCCAAGGTAGCTACTGCTTCCCCGGCTCTCCTCGGAGTTGCCTACTCTGCTGCTCCAGCCGTCTCCCACATGACCTACAGCAACTCCTACGGAATCCAATACGGATGGTAAATCTGTTAAGCATCCCGACCTTTCTCAGCCAGTCTTTTCTCTGCAGATCTTTTCTACCTTCCGCTCCCGCTTCTTCTTTAGTTGCAGTCATTTGTTATCTCAGTTCCTTATTTATTAAAAAAATGTAATTAAAACTATAATTTTTTTTTATATAATTCGTTTCTTTTATTACCTCTCGCACATGATGTCCAACTCTTTGCATCGTCAGTGGAGATAGTTGCCGCTGGATAACGAAATTGGTAAAAAGTGTGCAATCGACTCGATCGAAGCCTTTTGCGAAAGCTGAACTTTCTGAACGAGAAAGGCTGTCGAGTGTCGTGAACCTGCAGGAGACAGAAAAAGTTGTAAAGCTCCATCGGGTGGAACCGGTTTTCGAGGCCCGGGTAAGGCAAATAACCGCCTTCAAAACGGGGTTCGAAAGTCTGCCCCCCCAGAGCACTTGCAGCAGCCGAAGGGTTGACGAATAAAAATCCAGTAAATTATCCAGCGGCCTACATTACATAACAATTGGGACTTGATTGATGAGTGCCGCCATAAGATTACGTCAAATTACAATATTTTACGATCTTGTTTAAAGCTAATTGCAACGATAATGTTGACATTAGTTAGACAAATAACTCTGGGATATATGTTACATTGTGGAAGTGGGAATGGTTTCATCTTCTGATGGGACACTTCGCTAGCGTATGTTGTATATTTCCATGTGGAAGTGGATCATCAAAAATTCGCAAAGCTCCATATTACTGAGGGAAAAGGGCGCAGAGGAAATAAAATTTTAAAGAATTAAAAAGAGTTGGTAATTTCCATTTTTAAACCATAAATCGGGCATCCATTTCTCCAGAGAGTAAACGTGCTTTGATGCGATTTCACATTAATTCCCGACATTAGAAGGTCTCGCCACCACGAAATAATTAATCCCCATAAAACTGGATTGTTAGGAAGCGTTAAGTTAACTTTTACATTAAATACATGAAGGTGAAATTATTTATGATTAATAAAAAGCAATGTCAAATGTTTTCAAAGAGAATGAATTTTTACAATCCGGTTGCCGATTGCCCTACAGCAACTGGTTCAGCCTCGAAACAGGGAAAAGAATTTTTTTGGGCGAGGGAGCCTCGCGCTGCTGCTGCTGAGCGGAATCGCACAGCGAGCTTCTTGGTAGCCGTTCCTCCAGGCTCACTGCTGACCGGCGATTTTGGAATCGGCCATTTATCACGGATACGAGGCAGCTTTTCCTCTCGCGCAGCGATAAAAGCTCCTTTCTTCCCAGTTTGCCGAATAAGGGCAACCGGATTTTAAATGTAGATTTGCCAGCCTGATCATATGTAACTTTTGATTGTGCCCGGAGTTGAAAATTAACTGGTTTCGACGTTCGTTGCGTAAAAAATATTTTTACGCCATTTCAATTACCAGTTGATCTGTATCAATGGCAAATCACTCTCATTAATAGTAGATCACAGAAAACATCACGATTCATAAATATGTCGTTCATATTTATGCGAAATTCGAAAAATTCAGGCATTGCCAACCATGTGCTTTTTTTTTTAAACAAACCGCAATTTAAATTTTTAACAAATAATCATTTTAATTTATGAAAATTAGATACAAATTTCTGTTAAATATGTTAATTCGAATATATATTATCTTTAAATTTACGTTTAAAAAAAATTTCTTATAATTCACGTGAAAGTGGCCAGACTTATTTTAATTAATGTGTAACATGAACTTAACGTTTTTTTTTTATAATAATTAATTTTTTTCTCGTCCGCTATAAATTAAATAAATAAAATTCATTCAAAATAATGAACCTAAAACGTCCTTAAAATATCAGTTAAGTATATTAATCTCTTACATCATAGTTATATATTTAGATCAAATTTTTTTTTTTTTATTTCACATTGAAAAATATGCTTGTAATTTCCTAACGGATCAAATTTACAAATAAAAACCGAATCAGATTCTTCGTAAATAAAAATGAATTGAAAAATATATTCGTGTTAAAGAAAACATTACTATTTCCTTGACTTGAATGAACGAATGCTGATATTCGGAAATGCTACACACGTGAGGAGGAAAAACTAATTTTTAAAAGATGTAACAGAATTGTTTAACCACGAATACCGCAGTGCAGAAAATCATGTATACATTTTATTACCTAAACACTGGAGAGTATTAATTTTTACGCTTCAAATTTTTATTATTACAGGGGGATACGTACAAAGCGCGGTTTAAACTGCAGATGATAATACAAATAAAATAGCATAAGACCAAAAAAAGCAAGTTGCATTTATAAAACTGTGCGACTGCGTTTGTACAAAGTTGACGAAATACACGGTCGCAAGAACCCAGGCATCGCGATACAGAGCGTCATAACCTGGTTATATCAGATGCATTGCGGCACGAGGGGAAATTTTTTCCGAGTCGGAGCCCCGGGCGAGCGGTTGCCACAGAAGCCGTGGGCAGGAAGGCAGAAACCTGAAGGAGGACAAGAAAAGTTCCAGGTTCGGGGGCAGCCGCTCCGACGGGGGACCCGCCGAGCGAACGCCGCCCGCCCGCGCGCCGCGTCCAATGCGGTCGCTCGGTCGCTCTCCCGAAGAAAGCAGAAGGGGGCACCGCGGTGCGTCAACACATTTCCAACGCTACCGGGGATAATTTTTGCTTTTTAACTTTTTTTTTTTCTTTTTTTTTTTTTTTTTTTTTTTTTTTTTTTTGCGGTTGTATCAGCTAAGTCCTGGTGAAGGGAGAAGAAGAAAACCTTGCGAGGGATTTTTCTCATTGTTTTCTCGTTATTTTCTCATATTCGATTGCCAGAATCGAGAAGGAACATTACCTCGGTCTGCACCGGCTGGGAGTGATACCTCAATAGACTCCGTTCACGGCGGTTTCACATCGGACGTCTGCGTATATAAAGAATGTGTGTCGCGCCCGAGTGAGGCAGTCGGTTGGGTTTTGTTACTTTTCTGCTATTTAAAATAACATGGAGCTTAAAGTAAGTATTTTACAATCTTTAGCCGGTTTTTCCTCGTCCTCTTTCAGCCCTGGATAAGACCGTAAAAATATCCTTATTAAGTTTTTCGAAGCGCACGAAAACCATTGCCCCCCCGTTCGTGACCCGTA
Source organism: Ricinus marginatus (assembly GCA_028565995.1). Classification (NCBI taxonomy): domain Eukaryota; kingdom Metazoa; phylum Arthropoda; class Insecta; order Psocodea; family Ricinidae; genus Ricinus; species Ricinus marginatus. The sequence goes on from JAOWBB010011972.1 coordinate 102,420, forward strand.
TTTAATGCGGAGGCATCTACCCCGATAACAACATGATTTATCAACTCACATACACGCAAAAATATCTAAATTAAAAAATAATCCGAATTTTTTTTATTTCCTTTTTTTTTTTCATTTTTCATTGCACGGTTCAGCGTAAATGTAACAGATCCGACACTTGCTTCTCCGTTTTTAGCGTTACGTTTTAAAGCTTCCTCGATGCCGTGCAGATTTTTAAATTAATCCCTTACCCAACAATATCTTCTCGTGTAAGTCGAGTAAACCCATGATGGAATCTGGCAATTTCGCACGATGATTTTGCAGTCAAAATGTACTCTTAACACGAACAAACGAAAGATTATCGTGTTATCACAATCGAGGATTGATTGCATTTCTGTGAGATCTCAAATTTGCATTTGTGATTAAAGCACGGACCATGCTTTCCGAAAGGGCAATGCCGATAACGTTCTGCGAGACCGGAATCCGTATAAGATCACCGTCAGCTGAGGACAAAATGAACGTGAGAAACGTATTTCAGATTCATTTTTTGCATGAGATGAATAAAAATTTTTAAATTTTAAAAAGTTAAAGCGAAATTACCATCAAAGAACTTGCAGAATACCGTAAAAGTGTTAAAGTGAGTGAAAAAGAATCCGTGCTGACGATCGCAAGTTTAATAATGACAATCCATAAAGGAAAATAATAATAATAATGTCTGTTGACGAACGAGGGAAATTATTATGAAAATTCATGTTTATTGCTTGTATTTCGTCAAAGGATTATGTAAGCGTAAGTTCGATCGCGTAATATGTTTTCCGTACCTGCATCTTTTCAGGTTTTTCTCCTACTGGCATCGGCCGTGACCGTGAAGAGCATTATAGTCTCAGATCCAGTGCCGCTGGCGTATTCCATAACCGGAGGATACGCCTCGCAGTACTCGCTGGCGGCTCCGAGTCCATACGCTCAAAGTCAAAGCGTACTGGAATACGCGAAACTTCCCCAGTACTCAAGGACCGACAGCGGCAGACAGCAATCGTCCGACTATCCGACCGTGCATCATCCGGCCGAATTCACTTTCGCTTCTCCCCCGGTCCGGCACGCCGAACCCATTAACTATCCACTTCCGCCCGCTCCGGTTAAAGAGGAAGTCAGCGCACGTTCGCGTCTCGGCGAATTCGTCACCCTCGCATTGCCAACCGGATCCCTCCCTTATCCGGCATCCCACAACAGTCTTTTGGGAGTGGCTTATTCTCCAGCGTCTGCCGTCTCCCGAATGAGTTTCACCAACGGGTACGGAGTGTCCTACGGGTATTAAAATGGTTTCTTCTCGAGTTCTTACCTTTTTAATGTTGATACCCGAAAAAAATGAATAACTTGGGAATTTTCGTTTGATCAGCCTTTTGTTGGCGAATTCAACTTTCGTCATTGGTTGTCCTGCTGTACTTCCATTTCGTGAATATAGTTCAATTATTCATTCATTAATCCGTAAACTAACAATTCATCGTCTTTTCTTAAGCGTCTAAACATTTAGTCAGGATTATTATTGTAGTTATCGTGCTTTTAAAAAAAAAAAATCGACTTTTTCATTTAAATTTATTTGTCGTATTATGTAAATAAGAGTCAGCAAAGAAATAGGTTAAGATTTTAAATTGTAGAAAAAACTTAATGATCAAAATTGTGGAATTATGTATATAAATATACTTCAAGAAGTACTTGAAGCATTTTTGGTAGAATTATTCTGATGATTAAGTCTTGAAAACAATTTTGCAAATTAAATCGGTGAAGTAATCATGACTGTTAATTTAGTAGACATATATTATAAAATAATTATATTTTGGTTTGTACGACTGGAAAAGCAGACACTTAACTCTCGTTAGGAATGACAGAAAAATGAAACTAATTCTAAAAATAATAAGTGAAAATTTTTTAAATTATTCCTTTATTTATGCAAATAATATTCATTAATAGGCGTATATATTTTGGCATAATAAAATTAATGCAGTTTATTATCAATAGTGATAAAACGCATTTACTTCAGTTTATTAAATCTTAATTAATATTTAGGAGCTTAGATTTAAACGTATGATTGATTGTGCATAAAAATTTAAAATTTACCTTGCATCTTAATTTTAGTCATTGATTTTGTGTAATATTGAAAATGTTTGGCTTTTTACCTAGTCGAATATTTTGTAGAATCGATGTTAAGATAGTTTTTACAAAAATAATACACATATTGTGAAAGACACGATTTTTCTTTTATTAATCTAAAAATGTTTTTAGCGAATAAAAACCTTGAATGTAGGATATTTAAAGGTGCATTCGGAGACGGATTATTTTATGAAAAACATCTTCATTCATCGAAAAATTAATGATTGATTGCAATTCATTTATGAAATTTTTGAAAAAGTAAATAATGCAACCGTTTACGGAGATGAATTTAGCAAAGTTTTCTTATCTGTGCAAGCGCAAACTTCAATTTAAAAAGATCTTCCAAATAACTAAATGAAATGAAATCTGAAATTTCCAGTTTTATTTTGAGTGCAGAAAATCCGATATGAAGTTCTTATATTAATTAGTGCACTCTCAAAAATTAACAAATCTTCGATTTAATGTATGAAACCCTTTAACTTAATATTTACCGCTTAGACAAAAAATTCCTTTATAACCTATCAAGGCAAGCAGTTAAATATTTATTTAACTAATGACTGCTACTAATAATAAAACAATTTAACTAATGACCAAACTGCGTTACATATTAAAAATATCTATTTGGTTATATCCCTCTTTTGTATTATTTTCGGCAATTTTCCACATCTTCAAAAAAAGTAATTATATTTGGTATTTTGAGATTATAGTTTTAAAGATTGGAATGACTATTAGATTTAAGATCAAATTTTCATGACTTCAAACATGCTGGACGATGGCATATAAAATTACACACCTAAGGACTTGTATGACGACTTTAAACTTTGATACCAATCATCGATATGAAATAGATAGAATATTACTTGTGTAATATGAAACATGATTTACACATATATAACAACATAAATTAAACCAGCTGTAAAAATTAAAAAAAATAGAAGCCTGATTTAAGTAGAAAACAAGAAAAGTTAAAATTCAACTAATAATCGTATGAATAAAAACGTAAGAATGAAAGAAACACCTATAAATTACAAGAATATTCTAATGAAAGCTATCGCAACATGAGCAATAAATTAAGTTAATGTTTATAATTATGAATAAACAAATGACAAGTGTGAATAAAAAATTATTATTGTATTGTAATGATAATGGCAATTATGAAGTGTAACTTATTCTGAAATCTTTTATATGAAAAATTATGTATATAAATTTCACAAATCTATAAAAAGAGACACTACTTGTTCTGAGGCATGCAAAAAAGTAATTTTTCATTAAAAAAAGTAGCAGATGTACATTAGTTTCCTAAAAAAATTGTATATAATATTATAAAAATTTCCTGTTTTGGAAATAACCTTTATAAATCAATAGATAATTTGAAAAAATTAAAACTGCATTGACATCAAAATATTATTGATTAACTAAAACATTTTATATGGTTTTGCTGCAGGAAATAAAATAAAAAAGTATTACGACATGGGATACAAACTTTAATGTGGTTTTAATGGGAAAGATTTGCAACTTTCAGCATTATCTGCAAACGACCAAGAAACTATAATTTTTTTATCCATGAACGTCCAATTTTGTCAATAACTTCCTTTCTCTTCCCAAACCAATTAAAATTTATTTAGGTGAAATGATTATAAACTTTTAAAGTGTATAAAAAGCAAGTCACGGTGCATTGATTTTTAAATTAGAATTTGCTCCAAACACGTTTCCTTTCATCTTTATGGTGATGCTGCTATCACACTCTGAATGATCTTTAAGATAAGAAATCAGTTATTCAAACAGTAAACAATGAGGTTTGTATAATATTACATGGTATTATCGGAAAATTTACAAATTTAAAATAATACTCTAAAACATCTTTCTTATGTGGAATCATGATGAATGTAATAAATTTATCGAAATTAGATGGGAAAATATATGATAAATAATAAATATTTCACCATTTACGGCAAATATCTAGAAATTTTTTATTTTTAGATACTCTTCCACTGCATTGCTGCTGTATAGACGGTGGTAGCTCACTTTCACCAATCCACGTTCTGGGTGCACTAGCGCTATTGCAACAGCATTTAGTTACAATTGTATCCTCTCATATTTACAATTAATCACTCTATTCAAAACTTAAATTAATTCTCATGGCTGTAATTATTATTATTAGTTGGCTTTTCTGAAACATTTTGTTTAATTTTTCCATTAATGATACTGAAAAAAAATTTTTTTTTAAATATGTGTAAATCATTAACATATAAAATGTTCAAATTTTTTTGTATGATTCATGATATTTTGTATACAAGATAATATAACTAAGAAACTGCTCTTGTCTCACTAAATAAATCTGTACATTTTTTTAATTTTATCGTAAATGAAACGATGACAATATTATGGAAAAACATTAAAATGAAACATTCTTGAGATTAAATAACTAATATATTGAATACACGGTTAATATTTACCGTTGAAACTGGAACTTACGGGAAAAAGGGAAATGATATAGGATTAATAAGCAAAAAACTATCCACAATGAAGATAAATAAGATTGAAGATTAGGTTATGTTATTAGTGGATTATTATATCATTTTATCATACATCGGTGGATGGGTGAAAGAATGAAAATATAGGGCTTATAATAATCCAATGGACAAGATTTCTCATAAGATGAATGCATCAATTCAGACGATTGGTTATTAATTTTTTATTGAAGTATATTTAATTATTTAATTAATTAACCTAACCTAAGTTTCTAGTATTCATAATGAGCACCAATTCCTTCGAAGGAGATATGAGAAGCGACTGGAGCAGCAGAGTAGGCAACTCCAACGGAGACTGGAGCGGCGTGAGCAGCATAGGTGGCTACTGGAGCGGCATGGGCAGCATAGGTGGCTACTGGAGCGGCATGGGCAGCATAGGTGGCTACTGGAGCGGCATGGGCAGCATAAGTGGCTACTGGAGCGGCATGGGCAGCATAGGTGGCTACTGGAGCGGCATGGGCAGCATAGGTGGCTACTGGAGCGGCATGGGCAGCATAAGTGGCTACTGGAGCGGCATGGGCAGCATAAGTGGCTACTGGAGCAGCATGAGCAGCATAGGTGACTACTGGAGAGGCATGGTAGGCGAGAGCGTCGTTGCTGACTCTGATGTCGGATTTGCTTACGCTAGAGTGCGGGGTGTGGATGCTCTTGGAGTAAGTGGAGACTTGTCCCAAGTTTCCGTGGGATCTGAGGATGTTGGAGTGTTGGCTGACGACGGCTGGCGAGGCAATGGCGTGTGGTGCGGAGTAGGCAACGGCGGCTACTGGAGCTTCCAAGAATCCGGCGTTGGCTGCGGCAATGGCAGCGGCAAAAAGGAGAAACTGGTGGATAAATAAAAGACCCAAAAAATTGGTTAATTAAATTTCTAAAATTTGTCATTTAAAACGAATGGTTTCCAAATGATAAATGGCAAGTCATGGAACAAAGCCCTCTGAGCATTAAAGCGAGATCTTATGTTGCTGGACATACAATCATTCATTCACATGTCAAGCACTTTACGGATTGTTTTTCAAGAACATTCATGTTTTGTGCAATTTTCATGCGTTATTTATAAAAAGATCTAGTTTGTCACAGGCTAGTGACAAAATATTTTCATTTATTAAATCTCTCTGTCTGTGAAAGAAACTAATAAAATATGTTTCACTTTACTTGATCCTTTTGATAGAGGAGAAGATATAATGTAATTATTTATTAAAACCTTCTCTCATTAGAAGACTCTCACAATGCAACTTTATATTTTATAAAAAGATCTATTTCTTACTTGGATTTCTTTGTAATTAAAAATAATCAATGGAAAGAAAAAGACAAAGAATGATCATCAAAACTAATAATGATCACAGTACTTTAACTGGGTGAATGAAAGATTGAACAAGATTAAAGCTTCTCAGAAATAGAATAAAAAATTTAATTTTAAGTAAATATGCTTAAATAATTATGATGGACGAGAAGACCCCATAGATCTTTAAGTTCAAATTTTAAACTAGATCTATCATTCATTATCTTTATGTTTATATTCATCTTATCCTTAAATGAATGTCATGAAGGATATAAAACCCGAAGCATATTTTGTAGAGCCAGGTTACTTAAAATACAACAGTAACAATTTATTTATGAGCTACCAGGGAATAATTAGAGTTCTTTTTAATGAAGTTTTAAGACCGTAATTTATGATTTCTGTTGCTGAAAATTAAAATTCGGTAAGAACCTGGATTATAATTGTAAAAGAAACTAAATGTCTAATAACTTTTTTGTTTCCCAAAAAAAGTAAATAATCATTTGCTAGTTATAAACAAGAATTTTTGTTTCGGTATTTACTTAAAAAAAAAAATATATATATATATAAAATCCATCTAGTCGAATAAGGAGAATGTTCCAGTTCAAAAAATTATTCCCCGATTGCTGTGAGTAATTAAAAAAAAAAAAAAATACAAAATAAGTGAATGATAAATTTCTTATGGATACAGCAGTTGTCGTTATATAAAATTTTGATTTTTCGAAGGATCAAATCCATAACCCAGCATTTGGTTGTATAAAGTGATAATTTCCGCGGGTGGTGTTGTTAGAGACAAAACGAGGAATGTTAAGGGTTGAGTTTGTCCAAGGGTATTATTCAAGAAGCAAAGTAACAAAATCGACCCAGACTCACCTTGTACATGTTGGGCGGTTAGATTATTATTTCTATGCGCGGAGACACAAGAAATGATGCCAAATCCAGTGGAGAAGTCTCAATTTATACCAAATTAATTTCGATCCCCTTTCTAGCCCTGCGCCAGCGGACGTCAGTCGTGGGGCGGTACTCATAAGGGCACGGGTGGCAAGGGAAGGGCGAGCAGAAAGGCCCTTTCAGCCCGAAGACCGCTGCCAGAACCGGGGAAACCTCGAGGACTGCAAAGCGACCAAGGCGGTCACTTGCAGGTTGTGCAAGAAGGATCCCGATTGTCAAACTGCCAGATTGGGGCGATGAATTGTGGTCGCCGCGAGCCTGTCTCGCCCATGCTTAGCCTACGCGCGATGTCTGCGAATGAAAATACCGTTTCCCTTCTAAAACACTGCCCTGTGGAAATATGTGCTGATTGCTCTGATCGAGTGCAAACCTTATCCGTGGAAATCAAAGCGGGCCATGCCGGGGAAATGCCCGCCTGAACGTATGGGAAGACCGTCAGAGGAGGTTTTGCCGCGGTGAAGATCGGATCGTTTTCACATGAAATTCTGAAGTTTGATGTATTTTTATTAAACTATTGTAAAAAAAAAAAAAAAAAAATTAAAATAAAATAAAATATATCGTTTGACAGTAAACGGACGAGGATGAGACACTGAAAAGAATCCGGTGAAAATATTTCTAATGGGCAATCATCAAAAGAATCACCTACGTATTGTACGATATGAGACGTGGGTAACTGACGTTTTCCACATTGAATTTGTGTAAATTACAAATTGCCTTTTTGGAATAAATTCCAAGCATAATTTCATTGTAAACGAAATCCATAAACGCTGAAACACTAATCGAAAGCTTTTCTAAGTAGACGTGTACAAAAATATCACAGCCTCTCATCTCAGTGTAATGTTTAAGCCGAAAAAAAAAAATTCATTTTTTGCAGTATAAATGAATATATAATGAAACACTGCAAACATTTATTTTCAATATGAAGATTTGTATGATAAATCGGTATGTACTGGCTCTAAACAGACAACATACTCATTAGTTATAATAAGCAGGTAATTTTCTTGCCTTAAACTAAATACACGTTTCATTCCATAATGGATAAGAAATAGGAACGTATGTTATGAAGGTAATTCATGTATCTTTAAATATAATTTAATAATATAATATCGTAAGTTACCTATGACATAATGAGAGGCGTAAAGGTTTTCAGATTGTATTGGGATTCAACATGTTAAGCATGGTGTCCGCAAAATAGATTGCATTATTATTACTTACACAGTCCTTTCCCCCTTCTTAATATGTATTGACAATTGTCGGATAACCGGGGAATATCTGAAACTCAAGAGCATGGATTTGGGTTAAATAAATAATCCATAACGTAAACTGAAAGGGTAGTCTATCAATCAAGGCCTGCCGAGGTGGAATATCAAATAATACTGTCCAGATTTTAATAATACAGTTCTTCAGCCTCTGACATTCCCAACATCGAAAGACTCACAATTTATTTACATAACAATGACTTGGATTTTGATTTTCTAGATTAAAATCAAAACATTAACGCAGCGAACGTAAATCAGAATATAAACCTAGGCCGAAAACTTAGGCAAAAAGTTGCCGATATTTTTTTACCTCTCTCATGATTAATAAATTGCTAATATAATATTTAAAAAAAAGGATGACTTTTGCGCATACAAATGTTGCTAAGGCCGATATTATTGATTTTTATCAATAAAACATGTGAGGATAAAAATAATAATACCTAATTATCTTGATTAAATGTAAAAGATGTATTTAATTATGTTGTTATGCTGACATTTATTCGGATAAATGATTTTGAGAAATATTTATGAAAATGTAGTTTATTGAAGGTGTACCAGTTCGTATTTTGTCACGCCAGCAATGAAATATCAAGAAAATGTACACAAAATGCTTAACCATTCGCGCTATTCGCACTATCACTATGCATTTATTTATAACATTGATGAATCTGAAAAAGATAAAATAATAATAAAATTAAGTAAAATTTTTTGTTACTATATTAAACATTTCGGAAATTTCTGGCTATCCTAAACTCTTCCAAGCCGACACTTGATTTTTCCACTATTGTGAAACCGTCGTAGGCGTTAACCGCTTAATAAATAATTCATACGATTAATTTTCCATCGGTCTGTTTCGCAAATTATAAATCAATTTTAACTTAAACTTAATATAGTACGGGATTTTTTAAAAAAAAAAAAAAAATATTACCGTTTTGTGATCGTTGCAAGCTTCGTTAGATTTTGGGTTTTGCCATCAATCGGATGCGATTTCTGAGACAGATAAAAGCAATGGAAACAGGCCTTGCAACGCCCTATCCAGAGTTGCTCTCATATGATCGCTCTAAAAAGTCGAGGTTTACTGAGCAGACGGACAAAAAGACCAGTCATGAGCAATTACAGGTAAAGTATTCATTATGAAGTACAATTCAACCTGTTATAATATCCAGCGGTAAATAATAGTGTCAAAGGAACAAACCTGATTGCCATGTCCGAATGTTGCACCACTGCCATGTTTAATATACCTTTCAGGGCACAGTTATTTTTTTTTTTTTTCGCACGGATAATATGAATTTTTTTTTTCGTCTGTAATACCGACAACAGAACCGTGCTTATAAAATATCACGGTATTTACTAAGAAAATTATTCGAATTCGCTTTGTTTCCATTTCAAATGGAATTCCAAAGATTTAGTTGGCGGTTGAACATCAATAAATCATAGCCGGTTCGGTGTATGGTATGATTTTGTGAACGAAACATAAACATTTTTCAGATTGTACCTTAACAAATTCACACCCCGATATTTTGTGAAACTTGCTTCCTTTCATAATTTCATAAAAGATGTGCTACGCCCCAATAGATTCCTCCGGTCCTTTTTGACTTGCTAATTTAGGTACCATGTCTTGCCCGCTTACCATTATTTGCCCATTCCACTATCAAATCAGTAAAAAATTCATTCTAGTAATCGGTATTTCCCATTCTGTCGCTAAATAATAATTTTTTTCCCGTACAATATTTATATCTTTTTCATTTTGTCGTAAAAAATGATATTTGTTGTACGATTAGTGAAATGGGATTATTTTTGTCGAAATGTGAAAGTCCCGAAATTATCCAAAACCGAAGTAACGCATGCTAAACCTCTTTCATAATACACAAAAGATTGCCGATAAAGAAAAAAATAAAATATCGTGCAACTTGAAATGACAAAAAAATATAAAATTTATTTATTATGTCAATTTAGCTTTAAGGTTAACAAAATCAGGCGCGTAAGTAGTGCAAATATCAGTATTAATTATCAGCTAGTTGTATATTAGTTAGGCAATGCTATTTATAGTTCATTAAACCAATCTTTAACACTGGTGCGGTAGCTGTCACTTTGGAGAGATGAAAAAAGTTTTTGGAAAAAACATAAACGAAAAAATGAAAATTTGAAATGTTAAGGGTTGCCAGAACTGCCTTGTGGGGAGGGGGAGGAGAGGGCCCTCCTCAAACAGAGAAAAATATAGTATAAGGTGAAAATAGCAACGATCAACAATAATTAATGTTAACGTTTGTAATTGTCATGGTCGAAACAAGTTGCGTTTTAAATTCGCGGTTCCATGGCCAGCTACATCGGGCGCGATTTCGAAATTTGGGTCCTTTTGACGTTATTTCTGTCAGACTTTTAGAATTCGGGGCGGATCGCTCGGTCTTACAGCAGAAGTGGAGCTCGGCACATTTTGCTGCGGAGCATGGAGACGACCCAAAGGGTTGGAAGGCAAGTAGCATTCTGATCTGAACTTCAATATACACCAATATTGAGAGGGGTTTGGAGAAAAGGGAGTTACCCCGAATGTGACCCAATAACCCAGACCTTGCATATGCAAGTTATTTGATTATGGTGTCCCTTGGGGCAAATCTAATATTGAAAGTTGCACAACCGGTTATTTAGCACATAACGCGCTTGAAAACTCACAAGGTTGTTTCTTATCTGATACCGCGTACCTGGAGTCAGGGCTCCAATTGAACGCTGTCGAAATGCGAATTAATATGATAACAAAATAAATGAAAGCTGAATCAGTTGATCGCTTGCTAATCATCATTAAATGTTTCATCTCGAATATTAATGAAAAAAAAAAGAAAACAAGCAGTTTCTTAAAGCAATACATAATGCCCGTGCCGTTTCGGCAAGATCACGATTCTTTCCGCTGGAATCATCCTTACTTTTTGGATTTTGTATCGGTACAATACCTTGTACGGCACACCCTTTTTCAGTGAAGTAACTTACGAAAGCCCGCTTATAAGGATAGTTTCGTCTTGTCCGGCACGGAATTTAGGGGCATTAAAACCGCATATTTTCTTCTCACCGCAATTTTCACAAATCTGCAACGGGCTCCGATTGAAATTTTTACTTCGTCCTTTTCATTTTCACGGAGGAAGTGGTCCGTGCTTCGGACGTAGTGAAAATCCATGGTGTAAAACAAATATCGCTCTTATACTTTTTCCATGCGGTTTTTCTAAAAAGTCTTTTTCATTTGACGTTAATAACTATCTCGAAATCTCGTTCAGTACTTGGATGCTCGCAATATATCGCGTGGACGTAATCACCAATCGCTACCTTTACTCATTCGGTTGACTGTCATGAAAAGATTAAACGGAGTATTAAAGTCATTCAAAATCATCTTCACCTTGTTTGGCGCCCGTGACAGTGAATATGAATCCGTAGAATTAATTTGCATAATGAGTTTCAATTTATGGTTCATCTTTTATGGATTGCCAATAACATCGTTGAGTTCTCAGCATTTTCTCGACTTATGTCGGAATTCTTCTAACCTCTCCCTGTAGTGCAAAATCCAGCTTTTCCCGCTACCCCACTGCTCTAAGTCAAGGATTGTTTCAATCACATTTTCATGTGATTACCATCTTTTCCTTATTTTTTTTGTGGGCGAGTCACTTTAAACTGCACTTTCACGAAACGGTGGACATAATTTGTCTGCAAATAGATGAACTGGGAAAAATGTATCGAAGGTTATGATCAGCTTGATGTTAACATTTGATTATTAACGTCAGGTGGATTTTTCGCTCAAAGCATCGGTTTCAAGGCATCCACCATCGGATTCTTTCATTCCAACACCAGAAAAAAGTCGATAATTTCGGTTTTACATGCGACAGCTTCCAAAGAGAAGCCTTCGTTTGCCATTTCAACTGCTCGGGTTTCGAATTCCCAAATGAAGGTGTTATCGTCAGTTTTTTTATATGAAAAATAGTTTAATGCATGAACTGGAGGGCTGCATGTTCCTCCGTAGATAGTAGCACGGTGTCAAAATGATTGGTAAGTTCAGGGCATGCTGCAGATGAACTGAGATTCGTCGCTGTTTCAAGGCGTAAAAGTATTTCTTGTAAGATTACTTTACATCGCAATATTTCAAAAGGTATTTCATTACGATTTTCATTACTGATGGTGCCGTTAAGAAATTTCTTTTTACTGCAAAGAGACGGGCATTGCGTTGACAAATTGCCGTAAGGTGATGGCGAGGCGACAATGACGTCTCCCAACCAGGGATGAGTTCTGCAATGTTGTACAAGATGAAAACGCAAATCAGACCGATTCGCCAACCATCTAAGTGCCAACTGATGGCATGCTGAGATACTTGAAAAATAAGCTGTGCTTTGCTTTGATATTAAATCATATTACATCGTATAAGCATTTCTGCGGACTTCAGTTCATATATTGAAAATCTTGCCTTGTCTCTTCTTCTCTCAGTGTGACCCAAAAAATAATGCGATTGTCTTATGGAGGCACCAAGTGCTAGTGCAATTTAGAAGGAATACAATTATATTATATTAAAATAATGTCTTTTTCTAGTCACAAGATCAATAACACGTCATACTTGATATTATCATTGTATAAACGGAATTGTGCCATATTTTTCGATTTGATACGAAAAAAAAAATATAGTACTCAATTAATTAAATTCACATCTTCCAAAAACCGCCCGTATTCTATATTGCATTGTATGTTTCACGTAAGGCAGATGCAGAGATAAATGCAATATGCAGATTGGTGTATAATGTTAATTATAAAAAATGTTCATTTCATGCGAATTTTTCAATCCCTCGTAATGTATAATTTATGTTAATGCTGCGACAGTATAAAAGTATAATTTTATAAATGTTGCAATGTAGCGGATTTTAACGCATTTAATGGAGCGATAAATGCAAAATTATCATATAAGCCTGTCAATTAATGTCACTCACATTTGAAATCCATACAAGCCCCGTCAATTTTCAATATTCTCTTTTGCGGCGTCATTTTCCAGCAATGCATCTACATTCAGAATGCGAATTTCGGGGCCCCCGAGACCGGTGATAAATTCCAAATTTCCCAATGATAATTAACGGGGAGGGCGGCAGACTGAACAGAGAAAATGTTGGGAAATCATCAAAGGATTGGAGAAAAAGAATTTTAGGGAAATTTTCTGGCAAAAAAGACGTTCGTTCCTGGCACCACTTTGCGCAATGCCTAGGACAAAACTTTTCGCGAAACACGTCGGAAGATCAGAATCCATAGGGCATTTAAGAAATTTTATTTATGTATCTTAAAAAAGGTGGTTTATACAGCAGGAACAATTAAGAATTTGATGTACTTGCTTTCCCCCGATCTTTCCAAATTTCGTAAAAACGAAAAAAAATTCCGATGTTCGAGGATTAAATCAGGGATTTCTTAACAAGAAACGATATTTCCAACAGCATCGTGTTTTCCGCTAGTACTTGCAAATTTTGAATTTCCAGGGAACAAACAAAAAAATTCAAATTTTTATTTTTTATATAAATATTTCATAATACACTAACATCACAATATTTTTTATATTGCACATGATTATATGTAAGTCAAAGTGTAATATTTTTTTAGATAAACCTCATGATGATATGGAAGGGGTATGGCAAGGAGTAAAAATCTGAATTCAGTTTTACTTCGTGCAACATCGGGGATTACAAACAACGCTGAGAAAACATTTTAGCTAATGAAATTATTGAAGTTGTCGTTAGTGCTAGTATAAAGTGGGATCGATCATCCATCAAGGAAGTTTGCTTCTTGCATGTTTAAACGTTTGGGGGTCCGAAATGAAATTCCCGGAGTGAAATATGTCAAACTATATTTTGGGCAAGAAAGCGAAGGAAGTCATCGTTATTGAGAGCAGTTGTCCCATAAAAGCCGCGACATTCTTAAATAAATGCTTTGCAAAATGATACCTCAAATGTCTGATAATCATCTTATGTTGGAATCAAAGGGAGAAATAGGTAACAGGTAACACAATGCACTACAATGGGCGTGTAACGTTGGAAATGGAATACACCAATACCATACCTTCGGGATATTTGTGAACTTGGCCACCGAACAATTGGTATCCTATAAAAGTAAATGACTTCTGAATGTGGTCAGCATTCAGTTCCAAACATTTGCGTGGACAGCATCAACTCAACAAAAATGGCCTTTAAGGTAAGAACCGAAACAGTTTCTTTGCTTTTGGGAATTTTGTCCCGGTCCAAATATCATTCGGCATCTTTTTTTCCTTCCAGCTCGTCGTTCTCTCCGCCCTTTTGGCTGTTGCCAATGCCGGATACCTCGGTGCTCCTGGCGCCCTTAGCTACGCCGCTCCGGCCCATGTCGGATACGCCGCTCCGGCTCATGTCGGATACGCCGCTCCAGCCGTATCTTACGCCCATGCTCCAGTCGCAAGCACCGCCGTTGGATCTCAAACCCAAAGCGTATACCGCAGCCACGACGGCAACCACGCCGTGTCGACCTACACCAAAGCTGTAGACACCGCCTTCTCCAGCGTCAGAAAATACGACACCAGAGTCAGCAACGACGCCATCGCTTACGCCCCAGCCATTGCTCACGCTCCAGTCGCCTATGCTTCTCACGCCGCCTATACCGGCCACGCTTATGCTGCTCCTGCTTACGCTGCTCACGCCCCAGCCGTAGCCTACTCCGCTCCTGCTGCTCACGGTGGTCTCTTGGGTGTTGCCTACTCTGCTGCCCCGGCCGTTGCCCACATCAGCTACGCCAACGGTCACGGTTATGGTTATCATTATTAAACAACTTCGACCCTTTCTCTGTCTTCCTGTGTTCTTTAATTCAATCAGCACTGTTTTGCAATAATCTTATTTATTTGTCTTTCTCGCTAGTCAGTTTATTCAAGAAAACTCATTTTATGATTTGTACAAAAGTAAATTAACCAATTCTCTTTTTAAATGTTTTTTTACCGGATTTTCTTTTTTACACATAAATCTCCGTTCCTGCTTTATTATCCTCGAACACCAAAATACACAAGCGGCGAGGTCTCCCGTCGTTGCTTATGACCATGACAAGAATATAGCAAAGGGCGTGTTCCCGTTCGATCTTAAACCGGTCACGGGACATGCCCCAAACCGTTCCTATTTGTCCTTACCAAGACATTGGTGCAATAATAAGGGAAAAAAAAATCGCCATTCGATCGGCCATCGAAAATTGTATTTGATGGGGGGCAATTGTCGTAACCATTCACGGCTGAAGCACCCTCGGCTAATGAAAGCTCAGTGGCTTCACGGATATAAACGAAAATGTAATTTAAAATTCAAATTACCTGTATTTTTAAAAATAAAAAAAAATGAAATTGAAGTAATTAGCGATCAGAATTCCCGATTTCTTGTTTTGGAATTAAAAAAACTTTCAATCTCCGTACGCGCCTTCTCGTCTGTCATGATGAATGACGTCACAGGTCGCCCTTGATTCCTTCCCCGATCGGTGTTGACAAGTGACCGCCAATGTTGCTATTTTACAATTGCATCACATTTTAAATTACCCGCCCTTTTTTTCAGATTTAATAAGGTCACCGGAATGATCGCAATTTCGGATACTGAATAGAGATATGTTTGTAACGTTCACGGCATATTTAGTGAGAGTTGATTTTCTACTATTTAACGGCTCTCCTTCTCGAAATTTCACTAAAACTCTTTTATGAAAATCGGACCTTTAAAAATACTCTACGGGAAATTGCTATAAAACGGTACTTACGATCGAATAGAAGAGCAAGAAAGGTGTTAATGTGATATTTCCCTTGTTAAAGAAGCGGTACATTAAGTAGCAGTTTCCACTGCTTTTATTACTTCCAAGTCAATTGATCAATTATCGTTTAGTTAATAAAAACAGATTATTTTTGGGCAGTAAAAAAAAAATATTCTAATTTCCATAGAAGGCACACGAAAAAACATTTTGCGAGATTCCAAAAAACGTGTTAAGAATCTTAAAATGCGATGTCTTGATCTAAATTGATTCATTTTTCGTATTTCCCTTCCTTCAGAGATCGTCCATGAATTACTTCATTTACTTCTCTGTTCATTACAGAACAAAGCTCTTCCTCTATTAGAATATTTTTGATTTACCGAGAAAAACCATCATCTGAGTATATACTAATATCAAAGGATGAAAATCCGGAAAATAAACTGACTTCCAAAAGATTTATTTATTGGAACAAAAATTTATTTAAAAATAAACTTTATTTAATTTCCCAGCAACGCCTGATATTTCACCAAATTATATACATAGGAAATTTATTAGTTTTATACCTTAAGAGAGGCTTACTTTTCTATGTTAACATTACTTTCAGATTTCAGTAAAATCTTCAATTTTCTGAAATCTTGGTGATACATATTATTTAGTCCATTTGCTTAGTTCACTCATGAAAGTGTAAATCAGTTAGTGTAAATAAAAAATTCCCGTGCCCAAAATTAACAAACACAATTTAAAAATTATTATTATAAAATTATTTTGCTTATTTTAAAAATTCTTTCATGCAGAAATATCCGAATTATTATGCCTGATCATTATATAAGGAAAACCAAAAATTTCATGCCTTGAACATGGTTCAATATGATTTTAATATTATTTCACCAGAAGTAACGATTCATATTCACTAAATATAACTGGGTATAAGTTAATATTTATAGTAACTTGAAAAGAATGACTCTCATGCTTCGTTTTAGTTTTTAAATTAATATTTTCCACCTTATATTTCGTATTCAATGACCGACATAATTAGTTGGCTATAAATAGTTATACTTAAATGTTTCCATTTTTGGGCAAATAGTTATTGTAAATCTGATTTAACATTAAATAAAACTAAGTTCATCAAATAGAGAAAGAATAAGCAAAATGACGCTATGAAATTAAGTAAAAAATAAAATAATGAAAAATAAACTTAAATAAGAACATGACTGAACGGCTTATCTGTGTCTACTATAATTGATTGACATGATGTTTAGTGAAAAATTGTATGTACTTAATCAATTAACGAACAACAGTGAATGCTTTATACATGCTCATTTTTAACTTTCGTCCTAATTTTTTTGTCATGGATAATAAAAAAAGAAAAAACAATTTGTGCAAAATAAAAGAAACAATTTCCGACAATTCAGCCCCACCGGCCGTCATATTTGCTATTTTTAAAAAAATAGCAAGTTCATTGTACATTTTAATTTGGGAATAAAATGCATTGCCAAAATGAAAACATTTCGCAGACCAAAAAAATATAACATTTGATATTTAAATCTCAAAAATAAATACAAAATTTTGTAGTGAATTATTACAAACAAAAATGTAAAGTAGAAAGTAAAAAAAATGCTTTGAGAGCAAGGACAATGATTAAATTAAGTTTTCATTTAAGTCAAACATTTGATTTAAAAACTAGTGATATTTAAAAAAATTAATTTACAATAAACTCATGATTTCGCTCGAATTTTACTGTACGGGTTACGTTTACAAGAATGAAAATGATAATGATTAAACAATTTGATTAACTTCTTTAATAAACATTTTTTTCAAGCAATAGTTGTGCCTCGAAAGTTTAAACGTTAATGATTAAATAATGCTGTTTTAAATTTTCCATTGAAGAAAACCAAGTCAGTTTGGAACTGTGTAATTACACTTATTTTCTAGTACATTCAATTTAAATATCATTTACATTAAATACAACGTTCACAAAGACTACAATTTTCCCTTCTAAAGAGATACAGTGCTTTCAGCGACACCAACTTAAATTATAAAATTTTATGCATGAAAAATAAATAAACACTTAACTGCTAACATCCTTTCCGACTCGCAAAAAAATCTTTTTTTATGGCTTTGATCATCTTTAATCTTAATTTATTAAATATAATTCTAATATAAATTTTCATTTTCATTCAATTTCAAAGGCTTTCCATGTAAATATATTATAAAGGCTGAAATTAGACCCTTTTATATGAAAAAAAAAATTACATAGAAACTGGAGACATGAAATTTAACTGCCGTATTTCAGATCTTTTTTTCAAGTACATTTTTCGATCAGGAATATGAGTAGTACTGACATCAGCCGATTTAACTTCAACAAGCACATTAACATTTGTTTTATGATTCATACCTGGTGACTCATCTTTATTACTCTTACTGATTAATGAGTTTGTATGTTCTTCAGCAGCCAGACTATTCTGATGATTTTTAACTGTCGCTAAAACATTTTCCTTTGAGCTAGAAAATAATCCGGATAATATCCAGGATGATCCGGATTTCTTTTCAAGATTTTCATCGCTTTCGTTCAAACTTATATCATTGGCTGCAATAGATCCGGTGTTATATCTATTCTGCAGAGCAAAAGCCGTTGCATTCTTTCTTCTAGTTCTTGGAGAAGTTTCCGGTGAAATTAACGGACTTGCTGGTAGGGATTTGCTATTCCGACGCTGTTTCAAAAGATTGCTGGAAGGCTTCTCATTTGTGTCGTCTGTTGTAAAACCCCGAACCGGAAGCTTATAATTTCCAGAAATCATTTGCTGAGCAACGGCTACAACAGAGGCACCGCAAGCGGATCCATCATCGCTGAATCCGTCGTCGACACCCATGGGTTTGGTGATCTTTGGTTTTATTATCGGCACTGATTTCTGAATTGGAGGATCAGATTTTTTTGAGGACGTTGTATGATTGGCAAAACTTTGTTCCTTTACTGTAATAACTTCATTTATTGCTCCAAAATGTTTTGACTCGACTTTTTCCGGTCTCGGGAACTTAATATAGAAAAATTCACTGTCATGCGTGGGAGGTGACAACGCACTTGGATCAAAACCAGAACTGAAAAATACAAATACATTTTATAAGCTCAAATTAAAATCAAAAGGAAAAAAATTTTTCTCTAATTGTCACAAAGATTATAAAAATCAAAAAGTGCCAAATCACATGTATATATATTTAAAGTTCAGACCTCATTGCATCACAATAATTGTCATGGCTTAGGATTTTGTGCCAAAATAATCAATGCATTTTTGAAATGAATTTTTTCTATCAGTTTTCTCAGTTCTTCATTTCAATTTTGAGAGATCATAATTATTTATAGGACTATAGAACAAGATGATTTAATTTATATTAAATAATGGCATAATTAACATTTACAATTCTTATTAAAGATTTATTGAATATGAGGAATTTATTGGTGCAAATATTGAATACATATATATTTAATATAATTTTCTCTAAATCCTATGTTCAGTGAATATTAATGAGGTTAAACATTTAATGAAAAGTCATTTTATATAAACTGGTGCATTTCTGTATAAAAATTATTAATTAATACATATAATTTTAATTATTTGTTTTTAATGTATTAAAAAAAGACTTGTCAGATATGGACAAATTATGTAAAAAGAATAACAGAAATATTGTTCTATTGCAAAAATTTACCTTTAATTAAACAGCTTAATAGAAAAAATTGT
Source organism: Ricinus marginatus (assembly GCA_028565995.1). Lineage (NCBI taxonomy): Eukaryota > Metazoa > Arthropoda > Insecta > Psocodea > Ricinidae > Ricinus > Ricinus marginatus. The sequence continues at coordinate 122,038 of JAOWBB010011972.1, forward strand.
AAATTTGCCAATAAACATTTTTAAAAATAAATAGTACAATAATTTTTATATGCTATTATAATTTACATTTTAGGAATTGCTTTTAATTTAACTTTTATAACAATAATTTTAAAATTTTCAACAAATTTGTTTTAATCATGATGATAATCACTAACAGAAGAATGTTTTATGTAGAAAAAAAAATGTTTTTAAAAATAATAATCACACATTCATGATTAATATTTTTAATTGTTTCACCTTTGAAAGTGATATTTGATGATCTTTCTGAATGTAATTGCATTTGAGAAAGATTTATTGTAAAACATTTCAATAAAAAAAAAAAAAAAGATTCCTTTTTTTGTACAAGCAATGATTCTTTCCGGAATCATAATTAAAATTTTGCAAAAGTGTAAAGCTAGTTTAGATTAAATAATTAATATTTACTTATCAAGCTTATTTTTAACCCAGTTTGGTATGAATCTAGAAGATCCAATTGAGTTTTCCGAATTTGTTGCACTCATCTCTTTTGTTCAATTTATTTCTGCAGTTTCAAAACAAATAGGACGTCAAATACTTTGTTAGAAATATCAGGTACACAGGTGACTGTAAAGCCGGATTAAGAGACTAGGAATATGCTTTCGAGGTTTGAATTCGCTGAAAAGAAAGTTCAATGAACATAAACATACACAGCAGGATGACAATTACTAAGCATTTGGCTTTGACCTTGTTAATAATCGGACCAGTTTAAAACAAAAGTTACTTTCAGTCCAATCCAGATGTTAGAATTAACGTTTGCGCAACAGGAGTCCATTAAATGATTAATGCGATTTCCAAAAAATTCAGCGAAGAAAATATCACAAAAAATTTTCAGTTATATTTAATGTTTACTTTAGTGGACTTTCAATCGAGTTTGCGTTAAAAAATTTAATTGCACTGCACAAGATCAATGGCTGAATTTCGACTCGCAAGGGAGGAAAGGTTCAATTTGCCTAAATTAAATATATTAAAAAGAGAAACTGACTCGTTAAACGTATAAGAACGTGAGCGACTCTTACCAAAAAATCTGGCATGATGCTTCTGGTTCTAATCGAAAGTCTGAACATTGCGATGAAACAAAAAATTCCTTTATGTAACAATTATTAACCAATAATCACGACGCTTGCGCCACGGTCGCTGGTACCACGTGATCCGATCTTCATGACAGATTTACAGAAGATTCTTTTTTAAGAAATAATCTGGGATGATTTTTTTTTTTAAATCATTTATAAAAAGTTTGCTGCCCATCCGCCGTTAATAGCCAGACGGTCATCCGCGTCCAAAATCCGTCGCCGAGAGGCAGTTATTATACGCGGTAATGTTTTCACTTGCCAGCCCCGTCGCTGTCGAGGATCAGAGTTGCTCTACTAATTATCATAAGTAAATTTCAATTATTATGAAACTCTTGCCATTGGAAAAGTCAATTTATTGGGATGGAAAAAAAAGGAAGAGAGAGAGAGAGAGAGAGAGAAAGAAAAAGAAATAAAACTCGTCACGGCCAAGTTCGAAGGGAAATAAGGCTTAACTGGCAAAATATTGCTTCGGTGGCCAAACATGGCGGCAACGCGCACGCAGCAAAGGTTGCCGCGATAAAGCGGAATGTGCACATCGACTGGGGGCTTCGTCTGCACGGGATTCGCAATCGACTTATTCCTTCAGGCTTCCGAGTCGGGAGAGAGTTCAAAGCCGAACCAATCTTCGAGATTCGGGCTTGATCGCCGTTGTCGTTTGCCGCATTTCGAACTCGCAAGAAGCCCGAGATCCAACTCCGGAAAAATGGGAAACGCCGTCAGCTGATCGTCGCGCCATCACTGCCATCGCCCTACTGGGATCGAATCTCACCGGAAACAGTCGAATGAAAAGTGCCGGAAGAAGAACCAAAAAAAAAAAAAAAAAAAATGACGACCGGAAATTGTAAAATTCGCCATTTCTGACGTTTTTCGTCATTTAGATCGAACGCCGGAAAATGTCCGTGCCGCGGGTTGGGGAAAGAGGAAAATTTCGGAGGGCGAAAAAAGAAAATTTTGGTCGCTTCACGAAAACCCGAAACGTATTTTCGCTTCCATTCAAATTATTGACGTTACTCGCTTTTGACGTCGTGCGAGAGAGAGAGAGAGAGAAAAAAAAAGAAAGAAAAGTAGGAAAAGTAAATTTTTCCCGTGAAGGATTTAATGAATGCTTTTTGCCTGTCGAATTAATTGCAGCTCCGCGTTGGGAAGTCCAATTACCGAAACGCCTCGGATTTCCTCATGGTGCAGAAAGAGCGTTTGGTCATCGGTCAGAAACCCGATTCCTCATATTACGATAGTGATGGCTCGAATAATTGTAATTCCACTCGTTATGTAACGACTTTTAAGAGGCATTTTTCATTTTCCGTTCGATTGCGGCCAATTATTTCGATCGCCCGCAGTGCTTCGTTTCATTTTCCGCCCGGGAGCGATGCAAAAGGTTCGCACCGGGAAAGCATTTGCCGCGTGATCGAGGGGCGACGCGGCAAACCGAGTTTTTTTTTTTTTTATCCTTTGGGGTCAGATTCGCTTTTGCTGTTTGCAACACATCGATCTCATGGGATAATTTTCGGTCTTGCGTCTGACGGAAAACTTATCACTAATCTCCGATCGGCGCAGCGAAATCCGCGTCGTTCTCGTTTTATATGTTTGAAGATCACGCGACTTCGCGCCACGCTCCGCAGGGATTGGACTTCGCGTCGGCTTTTTTCGACAGCGAGGAAACGTTGCGAACCGGGGGATGTCTGGGGCAATGCATTTGGGCGTTCAAGAACGGTCGGGCGTGCGAAGAGACGCCTTGAAGGGCGAGAGAAAGGAAGGGGCGCGCGATCGTCCGATCTGTCGCATTTCGGAGTGCGATGCTGCGAAACATCCGCGGGCGAATGCATACGGGCCTGTGGCAGATCAGCGGTCGCTTAAAGTAAGCTCAAAAGCACTAGGTGCGGCTTCGGCGGCGACAGAATCACGTTACTCGCGGCAATAACGATGAACAGTTGAGGAAATACCAATGTTCCAGTTTGCTGGAGCAAACGCGATTTGAATGGCGACTAGCGGTGAAAGTTTCGACGAGGGCATGCTGCACATAACTGCAAAAGCGTTCCGCCACCCCCGTCCCGACCCTTAGGAGCTCGTGAAAATTTTAAATTTTTGCTGCAACCCAAAATTATGAAGAAAGCTCTGCCCATTGCTAACGTCAGAATGTTGTTTTCCACGCGCGGATCGGTTTTCGGACCGAGCGGCGCAACTGTGGCCGGTCAGGTTTATCCGATCTAAATCCGAAATTCAAAGTGTCAGGTTCTTCGTTCCGGATCCAACAGCAGAAAATATTTGCGATGAGCCATGAGCGCGAATCAGGCATCAGGCACGAGGGAAGGACAACGAATAATAATATACATGTCTGGCCAACGACCAATCTGAATAAAAATCCGCTCGCCACCTCCGACACTTTAAAAGTGAGGAAGCGAACTGCCAATAAGAAGTCAATGGAACGCAGGTTTAAAAGCGAGAGCATTTCCTTCCTTCGGAAATATTTGACTTTGTAACTCTGTAAAGGTAACTTACGTTATAACCGAGCGGATTTGAGGCATTAAACGATGTCCGTGCTGGTAGGTAAATCCGGTATTCATCCAGTTTTCTAATAAGCGGCGACTGCCTTTCGGTGGCGAGTCTCTAGATAAATCGGTTGACAGGCAACTTCCGTCAATTTCGGGTTTGCCTTCACCTCCGAAAGTTCGCTTCGCGGGGTGAAACGTAGCAAAAATGATTCGGGGCGGTTAATCCCGGTTCGGCTGTTTTTGCGGGGACCAGGTTCGCTCGTTTACTGGACCGGGAGAATCGTTCTCCATGACAGTTATCTTAATCCGTTTTTCCAGAAGATTATTTCCTTTGCTGTGATCGCGATTCAGGCGTCTGCCTCGCCGCATCCGGAGACACGGGAGAACGAGGAGCAGAAAGTCGCGGTTTACGATCCTCGTTTACTGAACCAAAAGCTTCAGCAGCTGGGGCTGCAGCCGAGCGTGCTGCAAATCCAGGGGTTGCCCTTCCACAATCAGCTTCCCACGGCGCAGCCGCAGGTGCTGACAACCGCACGGGAGAACCAGAGCCCGATACAACAGCTCTACATCCAGTATCTGCAGAACAAACTGTTTCAGCCTTCTAACGAGGTGAGAAAGTGTTTTATAAAGCAACAGACCAGAGATGACGGCACCTCGGATTCTTGAAGAGAAGGTGATCTTTAGCATGCTTTTTGTTGATTGCGTTCAAACAGTGAATGCGGCATTGTTTAATACCTACCTGCTTGTGTAACTGATCGTGTCAAAATAAAATAAATTTGTACCTTTCTCGTCTGCGTCCTCGAAGGTTCATTATATTACAAACTCTTTTTCTTCAGAGTTCGATTATCCTGCTTAAACCTATAATATTTTTATTCTTAAAAACAAAACGAAATTGCAGCTTTGATGTACCATGTATGGGAAAATGTTACTTTAAAAAAAAAAACACGTGGTAATTCATAATTATCAATGTATTTTTATTATTTTTGTCTCGCACTGTATTACGTAACCTTTCCTCTAATTATTTGTTATTCGCACAGAAATATAAATATTTTCAATGATATTATATTAATTTTGCATTGTTAAATTGCATAATCGCGATTCGATGTGCATATAATCAATTCGCATGTCCTTCCTTGTACTTCATGCAGGATTATTTTCATTATTTCTAACAATTAATAAAAATTTTCCACGTCGAACTATATCAATTTACGACGGGTGTATTATTTTCTTGAGCAAATTTCTTAACTGACAATATGCTCGACAATATAGTTAAAAAAAAAAAAACACCTATTTTAAAATTATTTTTCTTAAGGTATTCTATCTCGTAATTGAAACTTATTGCACTTATACATCCGTTACATATAAAATTAAACGAATGAATATACATATAAAAACTGGTTTATATATAAAATTAAAACGAAATGAAAATAGATGCATGCACGGCATGACAAAGGCGATGGATGGAGTGATATGAAAATCTATCTCCGCCACTCTTTAATGGTTAGTTTGTTGAACTGATTCACGTCTTTGAAATGAAAAGCTAAGAACTTGGAACAATTTTTACAAAATATGGTAATATTCATTTTTTACTGAATAACATGAATAATTATAAAACGTCAGAATATTCCTCCAGAAATAAGTCGAATCCAATTACAGATTTAGGGATTTTTTTTAAGCGAACCTCGATCCTGAATTATAAAATAATTAAGTTGTATGGAATAAATGCAAATGTATGACATTCAATAATTAACATTTCCAAATGCCGATAATGGTTGCAACAAAATTATATAACTTAATTATTTATACTGATTTCACATTAAAGATTTTACCGTTATATTAATACACACAATTAAGAATAAACCAGAGTACTTTTTTTTTATGTATCTATCTCATTCTTTGAACATTCTCAAAGAGAATTTGGCTGCGTGAAGCAAGCTGTCCATCAAAATAACATCAAAATGATTAAAATAAATTTGAAGATTAATTTTGAATTTAGAAACTTTTAGTCAACGTATATAAAAAATTTATAAATTACATAATAACTTGTAAATGCCATCGAATCAACTAAAATTATGGATGCTATTTAATGCTGAACATTTAAAGGTATTCTGAAAACATAAGTACAGCCTCTATTTCGCTCCCTCAAAGATTATTTGTTCGAAATTGGATAACCAGATTATATATTGTTCCAGCTATTTTAAAAGGATACACATAATTATATCTGTTAAACGGTTTGTTTTAGGGTTCGCTTGACGACCTCCAGCCGAATTTTGCTCCGGCATTGCAAATACCTCAAACGCTGCGACGAAAGGAAAACTTACTCGGGGTTGCCTTTTCATCGGCAACTGATGCCTCGAGAATTATGTTCACCGGTCACGGAGTACAATATTCCTTTTAAAAATACATTTAAGGTGATAGTTACATTTGAAAGTGCCCTTATTCTTAATTACATACTGCACTATCCTGGAACTTTTTTCGTTAGTTAAAATTTAATCAAGTTATACAATTTTTTCATGTACATATTAGCGAGGAAAATGAATTTTTTGCTATTTATTAAAAAAAAATTCATTTAATTAATTAAAATATATTATTAGTTACAGACGTTATAACAACATATAAAAGTCGTGATCTCTGCCTTTAAGAACAAAAATATTTTAAAAATTTCGTCTTTGGCTTTTCTGACCACGATTCTTTTTTGGCTTCGTTTCAGTATTATTATTAATTATTTTATAACTATTATCAATTAAAAAGTCATATCTTATTTTGAATATTATATTTCATTATTTGCATAATGAAAATAATGTATGACCTAAAAATCATTAGTGCTTTCCTTTTTGCCTCAAATATCCTCATTTGCATATTCATGTAACATGATATAATAAATGATAATACGTGATGAAAATTGTTTAATCAATAATACTATCAGTTTTATAATTTTTAATGCAACGTTTAAAACGTGATATGATTATAAACAAATCTCAAAACTTTTAATGATTGCGTAATTTAATACTTTTAAAAGACGAATTTTATAACAATTCATTAATATAATAACAAATCATTAACATAAATATTTATAATTATAATCGAAAAGTGCGCAGCAATATTATTAATTATTAAAGTGTCATCTACGTTGTCTTTCAATATCACTGATTATGTTACGTGCCTGATTTACTCCACTTTCATAAGCACCGTGAACCGTTGAAAAATGTGTTTGATGAGAAGCTTCACCAGCAAATAATATGGTAGGTTTCTGTAAATAAACGATTAAAATTATATATAAAAAATTATATTAAATTTATTAAGTTAGTTATAAAATAACATTTTAATAATTACTGTTCTAATTTGAAGTTTATAATTTGACCATGTGAAAAGAAGTTGTTAAAGAAACGGAAATATTTTAAATTCTGTATTTTGTTTGTTACATCACAAATTTGCTATGTGAAAGTGTCTACCTATGGAAAAAATATTTTTTGGAGACCCAGGGAACCTGACGATACAGGTTTGTATCCAAAAGATTTGCCCAAAAAGTGAGAGACCTTTACTGAAATCAGACTGATGAAAAACTATTTCACATATTTTGGATTAAACATAATGAAAGCGGTTTTGTGCATGTCAACCCACCTTAAAATGAATTCCTTTTTTGTAAACATTTGTATAAACTGGACAGCTTAAATTTGAGCAATCGATTTTATCGGTTTCGTAATTTGTAGTTATATGACTATAACCACCTTGAAAGTATACGTTGTTGAACCAATTAGATCTAGAATGTGGAAGAAAAATAATTTTTTTAAACTCAAAATGAGAAAGTATTAATATTATTACCAAAAAATTAAACGGCGATATTTAAGTTTTGAATATAATACGAAAAAGTTGACCACTTACTTTAAAACCCGCCTCGGATACGGAATGTTTTGGTTTCGAGTAAACTGACGAAGAATATCAGTGGATTCGATACCAATATCATGTTCGGTCATATTTTCAACTATTTTGGCGCCTTCGCTACCGACCCAACCCAGAAGAATTGGTTTGTCCCGTTTTATTACATCAAATCCTGTGATATAAACTGACCAATGTTTCTCATTTTTTTCCAAAAATTTTTGATGCGACCAAATAACTTGAAACCCCTTTACATGCGAATCCCACCATGGTTCATCATAAATTAAAAATATTTTACCTAAGACTCCGAATCCCAAAGAATTAATGGCCTAAAAATTTTTAATGGTTAAAAATAATTATAAAAAAAAATTTAGTTTTGATTCCCTAAATAAGTCATATATGTTAAATAATCATTATACTTTTAACTTAAAATGTTCATCTACAGTATTTTTTTCTTCATTAAATAAATACTGAATTTTCTCAGTTGAATATGTTGCATAATTCACTTTAAAGAAATTTTTTATACTTTAATATATGCAAATTCATATAAAATACAAATTTTATATAAACTATTGCATTAAGACAAGGTAATATTTGATTTCAAAGAATATTAATCTTTTACTTCTTCTTTAAGTCTAATGTTAGCAATAATTGTAAAATTTGCTAAATCAGCTAGATGAAACTTGAACAATGAAAAATGTTTTTAAGCATGAGATGCTTATTTTTGATATTTTTAAAATAATTTAAACAATTGTTTTGCAAATTTTATTTGTAATACTTTAAAATGATCCAAATTTTTGTGTGAAAATCAACGATGACTTCTCAGAATGAATTTTTTAAAAAAAATTGTATAAATTATCAAATTACGATTTTATTATAAATTATGTCTTTTTACGTATTAATAATTGAATTTATAAATAAGAGCAACTATCTTACTTGTAATTTTTTTAATATCAATCTTACCTCTGATATATGAAGAGGAAGCGGCGGATAAAATATTTTTTTATGATTACTTTTTAAATACCCTAATGAACTAGTTACTATCACATAATTGGTGTTGAATGAAAAATTATTATTGCATATAACTTTGGCGCAATGTTTGCGAAATTGTAACATGTTATTATCTTTGTGCGTATCATAACTACATTCGGGACAATTTAAATCACCGTTTATGTAATTATCCAGGCTAAGAGATTCATTCCATTTGATTAAATTAACAGGTGTCGAGCATTTGACGGTGCATTTTGGGATGTAATTTATTAATACATCGATCACAGATTTAAAACCGTTTCTAAAATTGATATAATCATTGCCGCCGCAGAATTTAAATAGTCCCCAAGCTTTTGCCGAGAGCATATTTAAATCATCGCAAGAGTTATCTATTAGATGAAAACGAATATGCCAATAGAAAAGATCCTTTTTCACATCCATCAAGTCCTTCGAATCGTTACAGCTAGTTAGATACTCATTAAATTTATTAAGCAATTCTTCTCCTACGGAAGATGGGATTTCTTTATTATCTTGGTCTTTTATATATTCCTCACAATTCTCCAAAATATTCTTAATAATATCGTCTACTTCTCTAACAATTACTTCATCGACGATAGTTCCATTCTCTCTCAAATAAAATCCTTCTCCTTCTTGCGAATGCTCATCTGACACCAAATTATGTTTCACACATATGTTGTACAATTCGTTTTTGTCTCCGTGGATCCACTGGGCTCCCAATTCCAACCATTCGTTATCGACTTTTACACTTCGGATACGTCCACCAGGTTGGTCTTGAGCTTCGAGAATAAGTATGTCCGTAATGCCGTGTTCACATAAAGTCTTGGCTGCCGATAAGCCGCTTATGCCGGCGCCGACAATCACAACTTCGTAAGTGTCCTTTAAATAATTTACATTCCTAAAAAAAAAATATAAATAATTTAATGAAAGAAATTTATTAAAAAATCAAAAATTTTTCGATAAAGGAGGAAATATATAAAGAACTGCCGAAAATTAAATGACGTTAGAAATTTACTGTTTTCAATGTATAAAGTTGCATACAGGAAAGAAATTATTTTAAGAAAAAGCGAGCAGGAAAATTGTATGATATTTCTCGTTATTATACATTTGTATATACTTTACTTAATCCATAGTAAGATTTTTTATTAGAGTGCACATTATATTTTAAACTATGAACGTGAGATGCTTAACCCAAAATTAGAAACAGCACTGAGATTGGTTATGAAGTAGAAGTTAATTTCGAAAATACTGTAAAATAAAGAAAATTAATAAGGATATCATAAATATATTTTCAAAATTTTTTTCAAGAGATGAAGAAGTATATGTTGCCGTGGAATGAAAAAGCTGTGAAAATTAGGATAACTACATTTCCATAACAGAACCAAAGCTATGTCAACGAATTCGAAAAATAGCAAAAATTATATTTCCAAATTAATTTCCTTTTTCATTACCTAAAAATTAATATTTTACAGCTTTATTCTAATTTAAAAAAGAGGTCTAACTAGTGTTCACATTAGTTTTAATTAATGTCATGAGAGCACTATTGAGAGAAGAAAAAATTGTCCTCATCCTTCCAAATAGATATTCATTCTATATAATTATACTGGAAAAAGCAGTGTTGTTCAGGCAGCCATAGATTAGAAAAATTTATAAATAAATTAATTAATCTAATATTTTGGATATTTCTTAGATATAATTATTTTACTTCGGAAAAAAACGACTCTTACCATGTTTTAACAGCCGTTAACAAATTTACAAACCAATAACACATAAAACATACTTTGAATATAAGAATACAGCGCAAGAAAGACCTAATTACTTCAATAAATGAAACCCAGATAAGATAGTCAAATTATGAATTACACACACATCGCATAATCTCGAAAATCAACTTACCTCACGAAAACAAAAACCACACAAGAGCGAATAGAATTAATTAATACCTACTAATATTAGATAAACGACAAGAAAAGAATATGTGAATATGTACTGTTCCTTAGAATCGTCTAAATAAATTACGGTAAGCAAAGAATTAATTTCATATAAAAGAAATCTTTCGATTAGATTATCATCTTCGTGCAGGGACGTCACTTCGAAATGGCGAAAAATGAAGTATCTATTGCTAAAACTGCAAGAAAAATTCTCTTTATATTAAATTACTGCTTATGTAAACAATTTCATAAACAGGATAAAGATCTTCCTCCTTTTGGGTGCCGCCTTTTTGGAGTGAGTAAAAAGATATCAAATTTTATCGTTAAATCAGATATTAAACAAATTTTGAGTTTTGTTATTATTTACACAATTTAACCATACCCTATACTCTCTGGTTTAATATCATTCAGTTGTCGCAAATAAAATGTGTCTAAATTTCTTAATTTGATTACAATTACATATGAAAATTACACTATGGGCATGTTATTATGGTATAAAGGTTACTACGTTATAAAAGTTATTAATGGTATGAATCGTTTAAGTAGCAGTTAGAATTAGTTGTTTTTGATGAGATTCAATAATTATCTGTGGCATAATGCGTTGCTATAATTTTATGTTCCTTTGTTTTTCGAATAATCTCCATTAACCAACCTTATTTAATAGTTACGTCTTCAACTAAAAACAAATTATTAAGATATATTGATCTTGTAATTGTTTCTCCTCGACATAAGTAAAAATGAAAGAATAATACTTAATTGAAATTCAAGAAATGTTTTAAAATTTTCGAATATGACAAGAATTAAAAGATTGGACCGTAATAACTTCTTTGTTTCTCAGCGACAGACGTCGAATTTTATCGAACACGAAAAATTAAATTTATATAAATGAGTTTTCTTCTTGAGAAAAAAAAGATATAATAATCAATGGTAGTCATCATAAAATCAAATGATATTAAAGTAAAATTCCGTTTTTAAAAAAAATTTAAGAAAGTTTATTTGAAATGAATAAATCATAGAGCAGGACTATAGGAATGTACGTATATAATAAAAATATAGACTGAAGAAAAACCATACGGTTATATTTTTAAATACATTTATCAAACAGTAACTGAATTTAAGAAAATGATCAACATTAGACTCACCATTGCAATGGTATTTGCAAATCCGCGTGCTAACTTTAAATATAGGAAATAATAAAATAAATCTTGTCCAATCACCCAGGTGATTTCAGAGGGAAGATTTTCTTGCCCTGAAAATGGGATTTCCATGATTTGATTTTGTTAGTGGATTTCAATTTTTACAATTATTGTTTTGCTCACAAATTGGACCCTTACATCTCTTCAAATTATGAAATTAATCCTAATTTGTCAATATGAAATTAAATTTAAAAGTATTCGTTCATAAATTTATTAGAGATCTATTGTGTTGTATATTTAATTTTTTAAAATTTCAAGGAAATTAATTTATTATTGGGATAAATGAGAGGAGAAACTAAAATTTAAAAAAAATTATTTTGTTCAAATCTTTTAAAAACACATATTAAAACATATTGATTGATGAAAGTCATCAAACTTACATAATGGTTTTCAATAATCTATCTGCTTCTCTTTGACCAGACTCTATAGCACCATGGACGGTTGAATAATAATGATCGTGAGTAGCTTCTCCAGCAAAAAACAATATCTGAAAGCAATTTAACAAAATTAAAAATTTTTATAATGTTATCTGTGATTTAAAATGGTTAACAGCGACGCATTTAATGAAATGCAAATATTGCCAAAATATAATAACACATTCAGTTTAATTATTAAAAAAAATTATAAATCTTTTTATTTTATTTCATATTTCCTGAGAAACATTAAATTACATTTAAGATTCCGTTCAAACAAAGCAATAATTTTTGCAGAGTTCATTCTCAATAGAATTCGTTAATAAAAATAACTTTTAAAAAATATGAACGTAAATAAATGTTATTCTGATTGGTAAAACATAAAGACATTAAACTCATTTTCATACGCAAATCTGACGTCTTGAATTCTTTTCGCATCCACAACTTTTTTCAACTTTATTTCATTCCCTTCACTACGGATTTTACTTTTTGGTTATTTGGATAGTGTTCATAATTTGCGAATTCAAGTATGAGGTGTCTTTGATAGCAAAATACATTAATGATTATATGAGAAAATGATTGGAATAATATAAAAAAGGAGAACCTCAGCAAAGAATTTTTTTTCGTAAATCGCTAACGGCGTCCAGTATAAGCGTTTCAAAAAAAATTTAATGTTAACAGAACTCTTACTTGACTACGAAAATCTTTGCAGATTATTTATTAGCTTTAGAGTGATCAAGCATTAGTAATATTGCGATCTTAAACCGATAAATATGAATTTCTTTAACCACCAAATGTTAATCTGGTTGGAATGCTTTTAGAGTTTCGTCTTGCTTTTCTGACATTATTACAACTTATTGCAATATTTAAACTGATGTCAATTATTGTACGAAAACGGACACCACATCTAATGCATCGTTCCTCACAGAAACAAATAGCTCATTGGATTTGTTTTACTGTGCTGTTTTTTCTTCAATTGAAAAAATATAAAACGCTCAGTACTCCTTAGCTTTATTATCTTTTATATTTAATTCTGCTTTATTGTTTTTAACAGTTATTAATTAAAACATTATCACAGAATTGAACTAAATTTCTCAATTCGAATTTTCTAAACATTTTATGAAGCATAATAATTTACATGATTAAACTTTGAACTATACTTACTGGCTTTCCGTGGTTATTACACATTGGCTGAGCTAAATGTGAAGCCCATGCATTTTGAATATCGGATTCAAGTAATCGACAACTATATGAGCCCCGAAAATGAGGATTTGAATACCATGCTGATCTCGCAATGGATTCCGCTAATGGAATATTATATTTAAATCCCATAAATTTATTCAACAGAAACATACATCCACTAAGGACCTCTTCATCAGATAGGGTTTCCATTTTACGAGCTGCTTTACCGATAATCCATCCTCTTAAAATTGAAGATTCTGGCCGAATTGGATGAAAGGCAATCACTTCGCTTATCCAACCGCTCGGGTCATTCTTTTTATCACAATCTGACCAAAGAAAAGCGAAACCATCAATGTCATCAGTCCACCAAGGATATGGAAATTTTAAAAATATTTTATCCACAGTTCCAAATCCTAATGCCTGAAATTATTAGATTTCTTAGAGAAGCTAGTTTATACGATTTAAAATGAAAATTGAATAAGATAAATAGTTCATAATTTTACTCTGAGTATCAAACACATATAAATTTATTAGTTCGAATTAAATCCTAAAAAATTTTCATATTTATTATCATTTAGAAATTTAAATCCAATTTTTTCATACTGGAAGAAAAAAATTTCTGAATTTTGATTCTATCGTTGTATAATAGGTGAAAATTTTTTCACAAACTTTCAAAAATATATATGATTTGGAAACAATAATCGAACTTTTTTTAATGAAATAATTAAAAAATTTTTTTTAAGGCAAAACTTTTTTCTCTTAATAAAATTAAATAAGAAAGGTTTATAATATTTTTGCATTAAATTTTGTCTGCATTAAATTTTTCAAAGAATTAAATGCGAACAATTTCAATTTTAAGAAATCAAATAATCTTTTTTGAGGCATTTTTTTTAAAGAAACATAATAAAATACTTAAGTTTTTCTTAATAATTTAAAAGCGACAAAAAAATGTAATTACTTATTTTGAAAAAGAAAATTTTTTAAAGTCCGAATAGTTTAAAAATTTAAAGAAATGATATTTGATGAAATAATTATTTATTTAGGAAGAATTTCAGTTAAAAAACATATTACTCACTTTTATAGAATTTAATTTTAACGATGACAATGGAGGGTTAAATAGATTCTCAGCTCTTTCTTTCAACACACCCAAAGGAAAGGTCAGTATTATATAATCCGAACTATATTTTGTTCCGTCTGCGCATTCAACAATAACATTTGGAGCTCCAACGACAGAATTTTCATTCCATATAATTTTAATAACTTCTTTGTTTAGTTTTATTTTTTCATCAATGACGGCAGCTTTTATCTTTTCTTCTGAGGGAAATCTTTTCTGGAAAAGACAAATCATTTCTCAGAGCATCTTTTCCACCGTAGGGTGTTTCGAAGAACAGTTTAGTCAAAATCAATTGTAATTTCCAATTAACATTACCTCAAGTAAGTCGAAAATTGTTTCATACCCGACATTTTTCCAATAGGTCAGTTTATTTCCTTCGCACTCCCAATATTCCAAATGTCCACGGAAGGAAGTTGCAAACCACGTATCAGATGCATCTATCGAATTTTCCCATTTTTCAAATACGTCCAAAAAATTCTCCACTAATTCATCGCTAATATTAATTTCATCTTTTACTTCTTCAAGTCGTTTTTTAAATCTGTAATTTGAGAAAAAAAATTTCCCCGTACGTCAAGTCGTTCAATAGAAACGAAAATTTTTTTGAATTATTCAATGCAAATCGGATTTTGGAATAATAATATGATAACTGAGAGAAAATATATTTCGAAGATTGCAAAATAATCATCCAAAAAAAGTTGTTGCGCGGAATTCTGCTTAAAATTTTAGTTTCTATTTACATAATAAAGTCAATTTCATCCGAAATTAGATCCCCAAAGTATAAAGTCTCTAAATAAGATTTTTTTTATGACTAAAAATTTATAAAAAATCATTCAGTATGTTTTGATAACTTTAAAATTTTAAATTTAACTCGAAAAGATCAAAGTACTGTTAAATCAAAAACATAGCCATCCATAATATTACTATCTAATGGTACGTTCAATAATTCCACGATATAATTATGAAACGTCATCACTATTTACGTAATGTTTTTACGGGTGCAGAGTTTTGTACACCAATATATAAACCAATTTTAAACAGAAAATGAAATGTATAAATTAAAATAATTTTTCTCACAAAAATTAAAGCTGTATATATTAACAAAATGAACTTCCAACATCGGAGGTACATCAATATGTTGTACAATATGAGGTTTTTTAAATACAAATTAAATTTAACCGGTTAATTTTCAGAAAAACTCATCTTCTCAATCATGAGTTAGAAGCCTTACGTGACAAGGTTCTTCGTGAAAGTATGCAGCATCAGAATGACTGGATTGAGGAAATGATTAACAAAACTTCAAAAATACATGCCGGATTTCTTTTCGATGATAAAAAAACACTTCAAGATTTATGTTTATTTGTTGGTGAAAGCCAGAATAAAATTACTGACCCTGGTTGGGAAGCTTTTGGTTATCATTTAGGTTTAAATCCTTCTTTGTTAAAAGTAAATGTCAATAATATTTTCTTTATTTATGGAATTATTACTGTAATTAATAATTTATAGAAGATAGGGATTTCTGAGTTATGATCTTATGAGATTATAAGATATCTTTTTCTGAGTTATGATTTTTTCTTGTAGGTTATTAATCATAATAACTTTAATAAAGAAGATCCCACTTACAATGTCTTGTTGGCTTTTATTCAGCATGAAGATGCAACATTAGGAAAAGTAATTCAAGCCCTTAAAGCAATAGGAAGATTAGATGTTATTACTAGAATGAGAAAATCACTGAATGGTAATTGTAAAATTATTTGCATAATTTATATAAAAATTAATTTCAAAGTTTGCTTTTACTCATTTGTGTTGCAACATGAAAATTTTTTTAAATTTATAGATTTAGTTGAAATTTTACTTCAATATACTAATAATTGCAATTTACTTAATGGTTCAAACGATGTAAATAGCTGTGGATCAATACAACTATTAGAAGGTAATTGTGTATTTTTCAACAAGTATATAACTTTTTTAATAAAAATTTATAAATCATCATTTTAAATTATAAAATTTTAATTAATTTCTTTTAGGCAGAAATAATATATGTAGGAGATTAGATTCTGAATCATTTGATTGTGATGGCACCACAAATAATTTAAATTTCCTTAGTTCAGGTGATCAGTCAGTTCTAAATATGCCTATTCTAAGGCCCAAAACAATACCTCCTGCACCTTTTATTTTCCAAAATTTAAAGAAAGATCAAGGAATATTAATCCAGCACATTCAGCAATCATCAGAAACTGCACATTCATTAATTAATACATTCAGCAGTGAAATTAATAATGGTGTTAATCATATAAAAATGGATACAGATAATACAATAAATCAAAGATTAGCAAGATTAGAAAGAGTACAAGCTTTTCCAGAGGAAAATCTTAAAGTAAAAAAAAAAATATCAGACAACCAAAAGGTACTTAAAGAATTAATTGTTTTAATTAAAAACAAATGTTAGGAATTATGAAAAAACTTTTAAATAGCAGATGATATAAAATTATCTTATTATGGTAATTTTTTACATTTTAAATGAAAAAATGAGAACAATTAATTTCTTTCAGAAATATGAAAAAACTATTATGTTAACATTTGCCCCTGATGGAGAAAAACATGCAGAAGAAGTATGTAAAATTTTAAGAAAAAAAAGAGAAAGTTTTCCAAAAATTGGTGTGCTTGTTTTGTCAGAACATATTTCAGAAGTTAAGAAAGATCCAGTAAGTTTTATAACAGGATGTTTTCATCAGGTATGTGATTTTTTTTTTTAAAAAAGAAGTTGAATTTAAAATTTTTTCACTCAAACAGTAAAATTATTTAATTAGTGCTTCACTTCTCCTAAAAGTATGATTTCTGGCTGGATAAAGAAAATTTTTTGGAGTTTTTTTGGGGGAAATTTTTTTTTGTAACTTGTTCTTGTAATTGTTCAAATTTTTCAAGGTTTTCTGTAGAAATTTATTAGTTGAATTTTAATGAATTTAGATAAATGTAATTTTTTTTAGGTGGATTATGTCTGTCCCATACTTTCAGAAAATTACTTCAATTTGATAAGAAGAAAAGAAAGTCCTGTTAATATGTCAGATCTGCAATTAGATGCTCAATATGTTCAATTTATTTACTCTTTAATGAATACTTATTATATATCAAATAGGTGTTTAAATGATAAAATAAGATGTATAATACCAGATAATTTTGTGATCAGAGCTCGATGTAATTTTTTAATGTCCATTCCAATATTTGCAGCTTGGATAAAGTTAAGTGAAACTGAAGAGTTTGCTGGGAGATTGTTAAAAACCTAATCATAAATTAATATAAATTTTTTTATAAAATGAAAATAAATAAACTCTACTGTTTTAAAAAAAAAAAAAATGTTATAATTTAAAACCTAAGAAATCATTTGATAAATATTTGAAATTTTAGAACTCTGAATGAATGGGATTTTAAATTAAGGTTTTTATTATGACTATTAACAATGTCTTTCCTCATGCCACTGGTATTTTTCTAAATACTGTAATGTTTGTAATATGTTCTATATCAAATTCAGTTTTAGTAAGCTTATTTGTAAAATTAATTTACAATGATATAGTTAAATATTGTAAAAAGGCATTTGCCTATTGTAATAATTTTCTGCAATTTATGTTTTTGAGTTAATTTTCATCTAAAATTATGAAATCAAGTTGTAAATTCATTTGATCAAAAATATATATCTTAATAAAAATTTCTTTTTTGGTAAGAATTTCAATAACAATAAATCAGGAGACATAGTTATCTATAATCAAAATAATATTTCATTAATTACTAAATATAAAAATGTCATTATATAAATTCTTTGCAAAACTAAAGCTTGAATATTAAATGGCTAATTGAAAATAGTTTAAAAATTTTCTATTGCACTAACCTAAAATAAAAACTTAGCTGGTTTCAAAAATGTGGACTTTAAAAATTATTTTTGGCTTTAAAAATCAGAAAATTCCACTGAAGCAATATATCATTATAAGGAAAATAGTTATCCAAATTGTGTTAATTTAAATTATCAAATTGAAGAATTGCTTCAGATCAAGTTCCTTTTACTAAATTGAATAAAAAAAATGGAAAGAGCTAGTCAAATTATCTGCATAAGACAATGTTTCAGACTTTTTCAGAGTGGTAAAATCAGACAGGAATATCAACCTAAATTATGATGCAACATTAATTATGCATATAAAGCCATTTTCTGTCTTCTTTCTTTACTACAATTCACATTTTCATGACTTATTAAGATCAGCAAGAAACATAAGAAAATATTGATATAAATAAGATGAAAATATTTGGTGGAATTTATAATTTTAATGAATTTAAAAAATTACTTTTCTTTCATGATCTGTACAATAAGGGTAACATTTTGCCTTTTATTTTTTCTCATATTTTTCAATAACATTTAACAATTTAATTACCTGCATTATATATAGTGAAGTTTGCATTAATGTATTTTACAAAAATTCTTTAAAATACAAGTTACAAAATAAAATACTAATATTACTTACTTCTTAATAAAATACTCTCCCAAAGATCCCTCAACTCTATTTTTATCATCTGATGCATCATACATTATTTCCTCATATATACTACATAACAATGTGCTGATATTTTTATCAATTTGCTGATTCCCTGACGTGTAAAAGTTTGTTTTGACAAATATTGTTTCAGGCAAGTCATTACAAATTAAATTAAATTTAGAAGCCATTTCAAATACAATGTTATCTTTTTCACCATGAATCCATTCAGCTCCAAGCTCTATCAGGTTTCCTCCTGAAGAAAAATTATTAAGATTCAGAAAAAGTTTTATCCTTTATACTTTCATTATATTAGTTAATGTATTTCTTTTATGAACATTGAAATAAATTAAGGATATTCATCTTTTCACAATTTTTTTCAGTCCCAAAAATGAAAAACAAATTAATTAATTATTAATGTTAAAAGATAAAAATTGAGATTAAAAATAAAATAAAATAATTCTCATAAAGAACATACATAATTTTAGCCAATTTCATTTTATTACATTTGCAGTAAATTTAATTATAAAATGAAAATATAATTCATTAAAGTTGAAAAAGTTATTAAATCCATTTATCTTTAAATTAAAATAGTACATACCACAAAATTTATTGAAAAATTGGAAATAATCAAAAACTTATACATTTTTCAATAATCTATAAGTATTTTAATGAATATAAGAAATATTTGAATTTTTTACACTTTTCTCTATTTTTTTCCGAAATTTGGAACAAAATATAAACTTTCTAAGTATAAATTATTAATTCACCTATTTCAAACGAGTTTATTCTTCCTCCAATTCTATTTTCAGCTTCAAGAATAATCAAATCATTTATATCATTTTCTATAAGTTTTGTTGCCGCTGCTACACCTGCTGGTCCTGCTCCAACAATTATAACCCGAAAATCTTCCATTTCTTTTGATAAGAGATAAGAAAATTTAAATTTGTCAAAAAAATTTTGCACTTCTCTTTTTTCTCATGAATAAAATAATACCTTGAAACAATTAATTGCTCTAATGTATAAAATATCAAGTATTATATCTTCAATAAGCTTTAAATTATAAATACGGCTAAGAAACCTAATAGAACTTGTAGGGAACAGTCACTATGAAGAGCTTTTCCAACGGAGTTAATGTGGTGAAGTGGTATTACCAACATTCATAATAGAAAGTTTATGATCAAAATTGCATTCTTGTTCCACTTTTTAATTGAAAATGATAAAAACATTGGGAGTATAGTCACGGAAATTGAGGGAAGGGAAAGGAAATATATTTAGCCGAAATGGCTACTAGTTCAAATGGAAATGGAACTTTGGTAGATGAATTTGAAGAAGCGTTTCAAGTAAGTCTTTTTTTTCTTAAATTCCTGATTTCACTCATTAATTATATCTTATTTTCATTGCAATTTATTTGCAATGTTCTAGCCAAATTTTTTAAGTTACGATAAAATATTGTGTACGATATAATAAAATAGTCAGAATTTTAAACAGTTTATTCTGTTTTTATTTCTTTTTTTAATTTCTGGTATCATTTATATGGTTGTAATCTAAAATTTTAGAATCTAAGTTCAAAGATTTTAGAATATCGAGATCATTTCAAGATTAAATTTTGGCTGATATATATGAATAACAACCAACATAAGTAAAATAATAATTTCCCTAACAAACAATGAAATTTATGTTTCACTTTTCAGTCATGCTTGAATGTTTTGACAAAGGAAGATGCACTGACACCCATGGACAAAGATGAAATAAATGTTGATGTGGATCATACAATATTGAAATTTATTGATTTAGCAAGACAACTAGAAGCATTTTTTTTACAAAAAAGGTTTTTGTTATCTGCTTTGAAACCAGAAAGTGTAGTGAAAGAAGATATTAGTGACCTAAGAGCTGAATTGAATAGAAAAGATGAACTTATCAAGAGACATTATGATAAAATAGCCACTTGGCAAAATCTTTTAGCAGATCTTCAAGTGCAGAGTTGGGCAAAATCTCCTGCTCAAGGCTCAGGAGGTACTTCAATTAATGGTACACCATCTGGTGCCCCTAGTTCTTCTCCTAATGTTCCTCCAGTTCAGGCAAGTGGTCTTACACAAACCATGCAGCAACAAATTCAGCAGCAACAACAAATGCAACAAATTCAGCAACAGCAAATACAGCATCATATGCAGCAACAGATGGGACCAGGAGCTGGTGGTCCTGGTTTGGTTTCACAACAGACAATGTTCATGGCACAATCAGGGGGACCAAGATTCCCAGTTCAAGGACCTGGTAATTATAGCAATAATTTATAATTTGTTATGCAAACTATTTGACAATCAGTGTTAAAATCAGTAATTAGATATTATTTTTAAATATTAATATGAAGATTAAAAATTGTTTTCTATTTTTTACATTTGATACTTATCTCTTTTATGAAATTTGACAATAAATGTTTAAAAACCATACAGCATGATATTATTATAAGAACCTTTACAGTGTTGTATTCAAACTTTTGGTGATATAACAAATGAAAAAGTAATAGCTTAATATAATTTTGACATCTTTGTTACTTATTGAAACTAATTTATTATTTATTATATGTTACTATTGAGTTCTTTAAACTGTTATTGTAAAGCAGTTAATAATATAAGTTTTATTTTTCATGGTTGCCAAAAGACAAAAGTGAAAATTTTTTTTACAGGGGGAATGTTGCAGGGACCTTTAGCATATTTGGAAAAAACTACAAGCAATATTGGAATGCCTGATGGAAGAAGGTGACGGGGGCGTGGACGTGGGAGAGGCCCTGGTAGGGGAAGAGGCAGAGGCCGTGGTAGGGGGCGAGGTGGAGATATGACCTATGTATCTCCCCCATGAACTCTGTATAACCCCTCCTACGCTTCTTGACAATACCCTGAAAGCCAAGGACTGCTAAAATGTCTCCTTGAATCAATGATGTCTCACAATATTGAGCAGTTTTGGCACTGAATATTGTCAGAATCAAGGGAGGGATCAATGAGCAGAGAAACTTAGTGCTGTAATGCATAGTGTTTTATGAAAATTTCATTGTTTCTTGCAGTCTTTGAAGTTTCTTTGAAAGGAAACCGCTGGATTGAGGCATGAAATTTGGTAATGACTTGAATTTTCAAATACTTAAGTCACTATAAAAAATTTAACATTCCACTACAAAGATTAAAAATCTGTTTAGAATGTCTCATCAAGTGATTGTGAAAATCATTTTTGCTGGATTTAATTAAGATTTGATTAAATTTGGAATTATGAAAACAAAAAATATTTCATATGAATGTTTTATATGATGTTTGATAATTGCCATTTCAGAATCAGAAATTATGACATGCTGTGTTATTTCTTTTTTAAATAAAATAAATGAGTTTATTTTTTATAAGTGAAATTGCTTTATCAATGAATCTCATCATTTAATTTATAATACAAAGGTATGAAGAATATTGATAGTCATTAATATAAGCTATTTTTTTCATTATTGCAAGTTTGAATTATTAAACTGAATGAAACTTCAGAAATTTTACCGCAACGGCCAAGTACAATAAGCTAATTCAGTTTTAGTTTAATTTCTGGATAAATAAAATTGCATTATAAAATTACGTAAGTAGATGAATTAATTTTTCATAAAGGCAATAAGAAAGTATTTCCGAATAAAATATGCGATGTAATCTAGAATCAAGGCTGCTTCCCGGTCTTACTTAACCAACATTCATTTTTGTGTTTCAAAATATATTCCTATTAATTCAGTTTATAAGAAGAACTGCAGATATTGCGACAGTTCACTAAATTATTGGTGAACATAATCCACGGTTTCCTATTGCGGATATTTACATTTCTTAATATTTCCAGCAATATTAAATTTATATGAAATATTTTGGCAAATTCTTTACCATTGGCCATTTATTTTTTCTTCTCTTTCACTTTAGACAGAATGTGCAAGGCAAAGAGAATGACATTTTTTTGAAGCATTTTAAAAACATAAAAATTTCGAATAAGTTTTGTGGATTTTTCAGAACTAAATAATGTAGTGTAATCCGATTTTAACCAAAGGAAAACTGACAATGAACTTTCAATTTTTCCGAATTTAATTCTTGATGTTTTATGATATGCTAAGGAAGCGGTAAACTTTTTAATATATTCACTTGTTAAAAGTTCTCAATGCTGCTTTCATTAAACATTTTCTAATGAATGAAAAGTGTGAAATGTTTCTTTCTTAAAAATTTTATTTGCATTGTAAAATCCGACAAAAATCTAATTTCGAAAGAAATTACGTTTGCCTGTATTAATTCATCTTTTAAAATATGTTAATTATTTTTTAACAAAGTGAGATGAATTGTGATAGAGATGGTTTGAATTTAAGTTGAAAGAGAAATTTTCTGAATTTCAACATGTTCCTTTTTCATATAGAATCATAAGGCTTCATTTTGCAGGTTTTTTCAGTTCAAGTTCGAAAAGTTTACTCAAAGTTTTGACAACAACAGACATAATTATAATATTATGTTTATTATATTATCAATATATTTTACGAATGTAAGAAATCGTTTGACAAGGTGATGTTTTCTTAATTAAATTTTGAACGTTAAGCAGCAAGATATTTTGAATGAAGTTGAATCGTTGGGTTATAAAAGTGAAAATTTCATTACAAAAAAATGAAATAAAATGTATAAAATTTAATGCTTTAACTTAGAATTCATTAATTTTACCTTTCCCAATCAACTGACTAATGTCATAATTTCAGACTTGAAATGCTGAAATGAAAATCCTTTGAATTTTTGATGCACTTAAAACATTGCATTAACTGCTCTTTCTACTTTGTACTATTTCTATTTAGTCGCAGAATGGCAAATTAATTATTATTAATATCCAATTTTAATTTCTTAATTATTTTGTAATAGCGAGTGAAAAACTCTGATACTACTAAATTTTTCCAGGAAAATATACTTTTATTTTTAAACAACTGAAATATGACAAGAATTCAGTGAAGGGTAGACAGCATTTGGATTAAAGTTCTGGTCGGTCTGCCAGTCATTCCTTTAGAAATATAAGGAGTGTCATCATCTGGCCCCATTACACCAGCTATATCTAAATGCAACCAGTTTTTTGAGGGAGCGAATTCCTGCAATGAAGCAAAAAGTAAGAAAAGTAAGATACAGTTTCAAAACTGGCGAAGTTTTGCTGTTTGATTTTAT
This sequence comes from Ricinus marginatus, assembly GCA_028565995.1. NCBI lineage: Eukaryota > Metazoa > Arthropoda > Insecta > Psocodea > Ricinidae > Ricinus > Ricinus marginatus. Next base: position 146,044 of record JAOWBB010011972.1, read on the forward strand.
TTTAATTTAGTTATTCAAAGCTCTACCGAAATTATAAAAATTTCATTATTTAAGTTCTCTTATATTTATGAAATATTTTCTTTTTTTCATAAAATAAAATTTTTTTTTAATACGTGTACAGCATTCCTGTTGATTAACCTAATTAACGAGATAACCTGAAAATAAGATCATTTTCAGTTTTCAAGAAGGATATCAAAATTTATCTGAAGAATAGGTTTTTAGTATTTCTAGTTAATTTTTATTCCCATGCTTTTACTTTAGGATATAGGATTGTTAAGTTTTTGTGAAAACTTACTTTTAGAAAGGCAGCGGCATTGCATGCACCTCCACCTTTTCCTCTTCCAATATTGTTGACATCAACGCGAGCATACTTGGTCATTCTATTTGTGTAATTCTTCCATAACGGAAATCTCCACATTCGATCACCGGTATATGCCCCCGCGGATTGAATATGACTCCACAGATTATTTGAATTAGTAAAAACACCTGTGGCTCCACCGCCCAGAGCCACCCTCATGGCACCTAATAATTCAGAAGAAAGTGACACTTTAAATCGGATTTAACAAACGGATATAAATGAACGTCAAAAACAAATGGAGTTAAAGTACCTGTCAAAGTGGCTATGTCTAATACAAAATGAGGATTAAAACAACAGGCATAGTGCAATGCATCAGCCAAAATGAGCCGTCCTTCTGCATCGGTATTCACAATCTCAATCGACTTTCCATTCATGGAGTACACGACGTCACCCGGTTTTATGGCGTTTCCTCCGGGCATATTCTCACATAATGGGATTAATCCTAAATTATACATTTCAACCATTAGAACAAAAACAGGGAGATAACTTTAAAAATGTCTAACGTCTGATTACGGGCACCTATGATATTGACTGGAATATTCAGTCTTGAAGCTGCATATATCGTTGCAAGTACGCAAGCTCCTCCGCCCATATCGCCCCTCATATCCTCCATATTCGCAGACGGTTTTATGCTGATGCCACCAGTGTCAAAGGTAATACCCTTGCCTGAAATAATTTTTTTTTTTCCACTAAGAACATTAAGTGATTTGGGAACTTTTTAGGCAAATATTTTTCAAAAATTTCAGTAAAAAAAGTTTTTACTGAAAGTTTAATAATGTGAACATTTCTTGTCAAATATATTTTATAAATGGTATGAAATAAAAGAAGAAACTACGGTGCTGACTTACCCACCAGCACCGCTGGATTTGACGCTTCGTCAGCTCCTCGATAATGAATTTCCAGAAAAATCGCTGGCTCAGAAGATCCTTTGGCCACTGCAAGAAATGAGCCCATTTTCTTTTCGCTTGCCCATCTACAATCCCTAGGAATTACTGATATTCTTGAATCATTTTCCAAAATATTTTGTGCATTTTGGGCAAATATTGTGGGAGTCATTAAATTTGATGGCGTATCTGTCAATCTTCTGGCCAAATTTTGGGCTTCGGCTTTTATTAATCCTAATTTCCAGCAATCGTTTTCCCTGAAACAAATTTGACATTTATTAACCAAGTGTTTGAATAAAATTTTAAAATTTGATTTCACTTTATTCCCATAATAGCAAAGTCGCAAAATCTATCGGTGCTGCAATATTTTTACATTAAAATTAATTTTTATGGTACTTACAAACTATTCGAAGACTGAAACATAACTGTAGGTATATCTTTTTGTTTCGATTTACTTCTGAGTTCCTGATACAACCATGACTTCAACGTTATTCCTTCTGCAGCTGCTTCGGCATCACCTAAACTTTCTATTTCGATAACATTTATTCCTTCCTTCTGAAGCGCACTTGCTCCAACTGCAAAACATAATATCAAATTAATTCAGAACAATGTAAGGCAAAGAATATTAAATAAATCTAATTACCTGCTGCCGCCACTCGCACGTTCTCCTTGCCCTCGTCTATTTCCTCGAGTGGATCATATCCGGCATTAGATTTTCCTATTGCTACAACGGCAACTGCCAAAAAGCCTTCGCTAAGATCGTGAAATACTCTCGCGGACCCAGTTTTGAAATCTGGCTGTGCTCTACATCAAATTTAATATATTGTAATTATTTTGAATATTTTTATTATTATTGCAGCTCTTCTTTTTTAAATGCTAACACTACCACTTTTAATTGTAACAACTTTAATAATTATGGGAAGTAAGTTTTCCTTGTTGTCGAACATAAACATCAACTTCTCAGATATTATCTTTTATTGCAATTACAGAACTTTTATTAAATCTCTTATATTAATAAATAAGTTTTATTAGTAAACTCCATATTATCATGCCAACTTAATTATTCAAATATGCGATAAAATACATTTTTATATTTTCAACCTAGCAATCACCTTTGTAAGTGAATATCAAAAAATAAATTTTAAAATTTTTAACCGAAAATATTTTCAATATTTCGTTGGTCTCAGTAATTTAAAATAATCGTTATAAAAATTATTTTACTTAGAATGAAAATCTCCAGAAAATTGCATTAGATTTGTTAGATTTTGTATTGAAAAAGAATAATCCTGACTTGATATTTTAATATCATCAATTCTGAATTCTGTACAATTTGGAAACAATTCTAGTTCGAGGGATATTAATGACAGGAAGAATAATTTTCTGACCATTCCATAAGGTCTTAATTGCCTCAGTTGTTTATAAATATTTGCTTTATTCAAAGCAAAACAACCCAATAAAATCTTTTTATTTAATCAATTTTTGTTACATTTTAACGGCTTAAAGTACTACATAAATTTTAAACCATTAAATAAATATTTCCAGAATCGAATTACTATACGTTAATTAATATTTTTACATTTCCAGTTAATATTAGAACGTGTTTATAATTCTAATATACCGCTTTAAATAAGTGTTCAGGTACTTTTATTAAAATTTATTTTCATCTTCAAAACACTATAAAATAAAAAATAAATGAAAATCTTATGCATGATCTTTGTGTGGAAATTTTTAATTTTTATAAGATAATGGGCAAAAGGAATAATAAGGCGCTAACTTGTAGCCGATATTAAAAACGTTAAAACTTTGCGGCACATTAAAATCAGAGATTGATATTGAAATTATGCGAAAAATTAGTTATTCATTTTTTTATAACAGAATATGTTGAATACAAAGTTTTTGCTTCTACATTTATCAATAGCAAATTTTTTCACTGAATTTTTAATTTTATAAAAAAATAAATATTTCATCTTAGTAAATATATATTTTTTTGTGATCCATTAAGATAAAACAATAGTAAATGGAAAATGTTTGCAGAAATTTGCTATATGAATAAATCAAAGTATGATAAAGAAAGCATAATTAAGTTGCAAAAAATTAACTTAGCAATTATGATTTTTGGTTAGTTGTCTATCGCTGTTCCTTTACCTTTTGAAAGCCTTCTTTTTTCTATAAAATGATATCATTTAGAGGTCTAATTGTGAATCTATGTCTTTTCATATATACATATAGCATCGATATGCTACATATTTACACACACACACTCACATATACACTCACATATATATATGAATCTATCTAGGAAAATATATTTTGCTGAATTTTTATGAACGAACGAATATTTTAGATTCTATAATAAATCAACATTGCTAATTGAATGGAAAAAATCATTCAAAAATTATATAAGCTTTATGAACAATTTTAAAAATTACTCTAATATCGTTAACGAATAATAATTTTAAACAATTAGTGATTCAAATTTTTTTTGAAAATATTTAAATTTTCAAACTAATTCCAAAATTTTAATAATTCCTTGGCTGTTAGCTGCAACCACAACGTTAGATAATTGCCTCCAGCAGACAGCAGATACAAAATCATTAACATCGTCTTCCTTATTGTTCTTCTCTAAGACACTGCGTACGGCATCGAATTTGAAATTAATTAACTGCTTCGTAAAACCTTTGTAATATATATATAGTGAATTGTTTTCCGATCCGCATGCAACATAATCCCCATCAGTAGCTAGTCCTACAAAGTTTTTTTCGTTAATATGCCCGACGAAAGAACGAAGACAATGAGGCTGATTGATATTCCACATTTTCAGCTGTGAATCGGTCGAAGCGGAAACAATATCTTCTTTATTTAGGAACTTTACATAAGAAACAGCTTTTCTGTGACCCTTGAAAACGGATAATGCCTCCTTCATTTTTCTCAGATCATAATAATGGACGCAGTGATCAGCTGACCCAAAAGCTAAGTTGTAACTACTACAAGGATTAAATTTAACACAGCATACATTTGCTTTGGCTTCCAGGGAAGCAACCGAATGAGCATTATTCAAGTCCCATAACTTAACACGAGCATCATCTGAACCAGAGGCAATCAACCTCGTGTCGATATTGTTAAAATCTACACTCCAACAGCGTTTTTCGTGTTCTTGAAACGTTTTTGTTTTTTGACCTGTGCTCGCGTCCCAAACAGTGATGGTACCTTCATAATCACTGCTTGCAAGGGTGCCTTTGTGGTAAGAATTCCAGCTGACGCATGAAATTTTTGAACTTGACATCATTTCGACACAAGGATAATGGATATCCACCGTGTCTCTGATGACAGATCCATAATCGTAAACTTTAATTAATTTTGTCACACCGGCAATTGCGAAGAATTCGTTGTCTTTATCAAACTCAATACTTGATACAATCGTCGAATTATTAAATATATCACTGGAATAGTTTAAAGTAGCTAAAGGACGTAGACAACTATATCTAGAAAATTTGACTAAGTTTTCTCGAAACAAATTCAAACCCGATCCACTGCCAGAGCTATCAGGTTCATTTGCACCTTCCTCATTTTCCATACCGAAAAAAAGTTCTTTAGCTCTTGTTGAAAAATAACATTGCACAAAATCATCAAAATGGGCGTGCATTCTGTTTCGCCTTACAGCCAGACTCGAAGCCGAACTGTCGGGGCCCTTTTTGGAGCCATAATACCCGTCGCTTCCAATACTTTTCTCCGATAAATTTTGCATGTCACTGTCAATAATTTCCGATCTAATGTGGGCAGACTTTGATAATTCAACATTTTTCAAGATTTTTTCTACCTCTTCCATATCCTTTTTTATCAAAGCTATTTCTCCGGTAAGTTGATTTAATTTTCTCTCTCTCTGAATCCGAAGATGCTTTAAAAATTCATACAATAGCTCATTTTGGGCCGTGCACGTTTCAGCTTCTAAAATATACTTCCTCTGAGTCAAAACTTCCAGCATAACATTAACGTCGGGTAAGGATAAATTTAGCGATCCGGATGCCACAAAGTCTCTTAAACCATCGGAATGCAGGCTTTCGCCAGAGCTGAGGGCCTGGCTCAATTTTCGGCTCATAAGTTTATTTTTGTACTTCGTGACGAGCTCATTCAGCAAAAAGTTGGGGAAGATATCATCTCTTCGGGTGTTTGCCCCACATTTCGGACAAAGTGCATTTTCCAAAATGGCTTTCATGATGCAGTTATAACAATAAGTATGGCCGCATCGAGTGATATGAGCTTCTTCGATTAATTCAAAACAAATTGGACACAAATAATCATTGTTGCGATCCTCATAAGATTCGCGAATCCCATTTACAGTGGATTGTTGACTGTGTCTCACAGGACGAATTCTTTGAGGAGTTGAGGCTGACCCCAGACTGTGTGGCGAAACACTACTCCGACCAGATGCCATTGTATTTTACCTAATTATATGCTGCCGGACCTGAAACAGTGAAAAAAATTAATTTTAATATATTAAAAAAATCACAACTTCTAATAATTCCCTAGAAACTGTTTCAGGTCTGACTAACTACATAATTAAAAAATACAATACACTGATCTGAGTGAAATTTAAAGGAAAGTAAAATCAAGTAAATTGATAGATATCATAAATTACAATTGATTTAATCAGTTCCATTACAACAACAAGAATAATCAAACATAATTTCATTAATTAGTAATCAGCATATAATATTTTCTTATAGGTATATTATATGATAGAATTTTTCAAGATTCTAATTATATAAATATGGAATTTTAAAAATAGCAAAGTTAAAAGAATTCAGATTTGAACATGATTTCTTCCTTTCAGATAATAAAATTAAATAAAACATTTAAACCAGTGAAGAACATTATAGTGAAGAAAATGTGTATAAGAAAATATTTTCTTATTTAAAACTAATTACTGGGAAAATATGTTGATTTTTGGGTTTAATATGGGATGATTTTAACACAAAAACCTGAGAATTTTGGCACTTTTTTGAGGTTAAATAAACACTGATTATTATCAAATTTTATAAATAAAAAATTTTAAATTATGCAACAGCCATGATTATATAGGCTTTTAAATTAGCAAATTCATATTTATAATACTACAAAATTATAAATAAGGCAATGCTAAAAGAACCAAATTTAAGTTCTTTTTTTCAAAATTTATAAATATCATTTGATTAATAGGACTTAATTTACAAAAGCATTACACAAAGATCAGAAACTTTGCACATTTTAATATATTGAATGAAATTTACACCTAAAGATAAAATTTCAGTTTATGATAAAGAATCAAGTTGGATGAAAAATGTATCTTGTGCAACCATGAAATACATTTTGGAAGATAAGACAACTACAGTCTAAAGAGAAAGATTATGAACTTTATGAACTTACTTTTGGATAAGAGAACAAAGTTTTCCACTTGTTACTCTATTATAACATTCTGCAGCTTTGGTTAATTCAAATTTACCGTTATCCTCCGTGTAAATTCCAAGTATAAGGCCTTTCTGAAATCACATAAAAATTGAATTTATTACATATGGTCCATAGAGCGAATAAGCGATAGTAAATATTAAAAATTTATTTTTTCATAGTTGTCGAATGATAGTGTATTTTTAACTGAAACTATGTTCACACATACTGACGAAAAACATTTGTGCTTAAATTCAAAAACTTAATTTTTTTCCGACCTTGACCCCAGAGCTTTCCTCGACGGGATTCATGTACAATTACAAGTCCGCTGTGGCATATTATCAAAAATGGAAAATACTTTATTTTATACAGTTAATTGCTACCGGTTGTAATAAGCTCTGAACCATACCTTTTGGGGTCTATCAGTGTAGGATCTAAAACCGAAACGCAAATAAATTAAATTTCTTCTTAGAGTTAGACGTAGGGCTTCCATTTTCCATGCAACCAGGCAGTCGACCACAGAGGAAACACGATCGGCCTGAAATAGTATAGAAATTTAATTGTTGCATTAACATCACTATTGACACGTTCTCGCGGTTATTTTTATTGTATTTACCTCTTTGTTTCTGCATCTTCAATTTATATTTTTAGTATTCTTATTTTTATCATTTTACTTTAAAAAAATGGAAGGTAAAATCTATTAGTAGCAGTAATATATTTTTATATTGGTTAAGGAAAAATATTGTTCTGAAGCTTGCGCTTTTTTTTTTTTAGGGGATTGTTTTAAATGGTCAGTTGATTTTTATGTTGAAAACCGTGAAAGATGTGATGGAATTTTAAAGTCACTAGAAAATTTCGACGAGATCCCACTTTTAACAACAGAAAATTTTCAATATTTTGAGGACGGTGATTTGGTTCGCTACATAGGCATGATACAAGATGTGTTTAATCCTGAATATTATTATCAATCTTACACATGTCACAAAACCAATGGAGATAGCGTCCTTAAATCAGGCATGTATCGGGATATTACAGCTTCCCAGGTAAGAAATTGTTTAAAAGCATTGAAATAAAGTAGAATTCAAAATTTTAGAAAGCTTCACCGATATTATAAACATCACTTATTTGTTTAATCTTTTTTTCTATTAAATAGTTTTTTCCAAGTTCCTTGACTTAAGTCTTGCCCTGAGCTGAATATATTGATAGTGCAAATTTATATATTACATGCATTTTAGATGGGAAAAAAGAAATTGCAGATGTATTAAAGTCTTGCACCTTGTTAATGTTGATGAGTGAACTTAATAAATCATATTATCATAAATTCAAAAAATTATTTGCTATGATTAGCTGTAATTATTATTGTATTTGATATTGTAAATATCTTTGTTTTATTAATTGTATACAAATACCAAAAAAATATAATGTGAATAATATTTGCAAAAATAATTTTTAGAATTTTTTTCATGAATTATTTTTACCATAATGAATTACAATTAGATCTTATTATTAAACTGACTAAAAAGAACTAAATTGTTTTATCTGATCCTTAAATTAAAATGAAATTAAAAGCTTATTTTATATTTAACTTAAAATTCAAATTTATTTAAATTTCAATTTGAAAAATAAAGTAAGTTTAGTGGAAAATAATTTAATTATTATTTCTTGTTTCAGAATAATGAAGAATTGAAATTTGATGAAAATAGTCTTGAAAAACGATTTGTTTTCTTTTGTATACCTATCCCCTTTATGAGTAATTGGGCAGAAAATGTATCCTTTGATGTATATATTCATAAGTTTGGTTGTTTTTTTGAGTTTTTAAAATACTAAAGAAATATAATAGAATTAAATATTTATATCTTTCATTTTTTTCCAGTCTTGCAGCAGATTTTATTTATTTTTGGAAAGATTTAAAATTTATATTACATATATTTATATTCATAACTTATTTTTATTTTTAAAAAATATATATTACAGAGATTTAAAATTTATTACAAAATATAAATAAAGTTTTCATATTCTTTATATTTTATAAAATGTAATATATTATTTAATTTATTTATAATATATATATATATATATATATATAGAATAAATGAAATATATGTTCAGGTTTCAACAAAGCATACAAAATTAAAATTTCCTTAATCAGGGTTTCTAGTATTTAAAAAAGTCATTGAAACTGAAAAATTCATTGCCTAATTCAATGTATAAAAAAAGGTCTATAATGGATGTGGAGGAGGATGATGCAACTATGGTTCAGAATGAGAAAATTAAAAAGGAATGTAATGATGTTAGTGATGCTAGAAATATACAAAATGAAAGCCATTCAGTTGACAATTATTTTCCACTTCATATGAAAAATGGTTTGCCATGTATAGTAAAAATGTATGGAAAAGAAGATGAATGTAATGTCTTAGTACATCACAGAGTTGAAGTTATTGGGTTCTTGAGTTTAAATCCTGCATTGGAAAGTAACGGGAAAGAATGTGATGCTGAAGATAAAGCATTAAATCCGCCGCCTTCACTTGTTCCTAGAATTCATTCAATATTTTATAGACATTTGGATCATAATAACCCATTATTAAATGGATTTTGCATTACAAGTGAGTTTTAATTATTTCATTTCACAAAAATCTTGCTTTAAGCAAGATTTTTGCTTATGCATTTATATTTTTGATTTTTATTTTTGCTTATGATTTATATTTTTGCTTGCTAAATCTTGCTTAATTTCTGTTTTCTAGAGCTCACCTTTAACAAAATTTTTTAGTAGTGTAAACCCCTTTCTATTTAATCATTTTTATTTTATTTTTTATTAATTTTTTTGATATTTAAATTTAGTCATTTTTTCAATACAGAAATTGACATTAACATTAATCATCACAATTTCTCAGTTCTAAGTTTAAACATTTATTCTTCATTAGTTTTAATTTCTGATTTAAGAATTTTTCCTAATTCAAATGATTTAAAATATTAAATTAAATTGATAAAAGTATCAATATCTGAAAAATATTTGCTGTTTTTATAAAAAGAAAAATTTAAATATAAATAAATAATATTGCAAAAGAAATTATGCAAATAAGAGTGTTAGCTTTTTTATTTTCTATGCATTCAAATGTCATAAGTCTCCTCTCAAGATTTTTTAATATTTTTTTTACGAATGTATATATTTAATTTATATTCTTATGCTAATAATTTAACATTTATTTTAGGGGAAATTAATAATTATGCATCAGAAATACGGAGTGATCTCCATTTACTTCTAACCCAGATTTTATACGGTGATTGTTTAGCAGCTGATTACATGATTTGCTATTTGCTATCAAAGGTTTATATACGTCATGATGGCCAGCCGTTGGGTAAATTCAATATAAATTTATACAATATAACAGACGAACTTTATGGATTCCGTCTCTTTGAACTCTTAGAGACTCTTGTCACTAACATTCAGTATATACCTATGACTTTGCAAATTTTGAATGAAAAGCCATTTACTCCAAAGTATGTTTCATTTAGTGTTTGTTTCATATAGATAGAAAATATTCTTCATTTATTATTTAGACGCTAATATTTCAGGAAAAATTACGAATTAAATAAAATAAGGAGTGGTAGATTACAATTATGTGATGGTACATATCTTATCCTTGATGAAACAAAACTGAGCACCGGTAATTTGGACAATACAGGATGTTGCAATCTTCAGGCATTACAGAGTTTAATTTCTAATCAAGAAGTGTTATATGATTTTTCTTATTTTTCTGTAAAGTTTGAAATTAGTATTCCGGTATTGATTTTATCCACAGGAAAATCAATGCTTGGGGTTAGTATTTTGTTACTATAAATTACCTCTGAAATATTATTCTATTTACAAATGTATATGTCCAATTTTTATGATTGGTAGTTAATTTTTTAATTTTTATTTTTCGATTAATTATAATTAAAAATAGTTTTCGAAATATTTTTAGGTTGATATTCGCCTAAAGTTAAAACCGGAGTCTCCAGCCCATACGAACTCAGTGGAAGAAACATTCGCTCCTGCACTTTCCTTCCTCCAGAATGAAGAAGCTTGTAGAAAAATTCGCATATATTTAACGTCTATAAGACTTCAAAATTTTGAAATAAGCGAAGAGCTGATGCGTAGGATTGCAGAAGATTACACAAAACTGAGGCAGGAGAGAAATGAAGTGAATTCTAACGATCTACATAATCTCCTTGTCTTTTCCAGACTTTTGGCTTTAAGCTATGGAAGAACTTCGTTAACAATTGAAGACTGGACTCGAGCACTTGAAATGGAAACCGAGCGAAGAAATAGATTTAACTGAAAAATAAAATGTGTAATTTTTTCAATATAATGTTATAAAAAATTTTATTTAATAAAAAATCGTAAAAGTGGCAGGACTTATAAACAATAAGTGAAATTATTAAAATAATAAGTTCACTTATTGAAGACATTTTGTTATAATTTTTTTACCTTAAAACCACACTTTTTCCAAGTTAAAGATTTTTGTTTAAGTTTAAACACATGTATCGAAAGCTTGCGACACATTTATAAATATAAAAAAAATGAGTAAAAAAACATTTCATTTAGTTGGTTTTCAATTTGTGAATCTTTAAAAATTGATTTTATAAAAGTAATTTCATTAACAACTAAGTACTAAGGCAGTACTTGTTTTTCTGTATTTCTTTTTAATGAACTTTTAATTGTTTAGAAAAAAATTTTATTTGATTTAATATTAGTTAAATGAAATTTGTAGAATTTTACAAAACAAAAATAAATATCCGAAAATATTTTTAAATAGTGAGAAATATATATGAATATAAATAAATACACGTTTGTGTTTAAAAGAAGTAAAGTGACATCTCGTGTCGACAATTTTTGAATCCGCCACATTCTTTGACAAAAGAACTATAATTTTATTGAAATTTTTATTGCTATTTTATTGAAAAAAAATAAATGTTGCTTTTACTTTATTTTTCCTTACTTTTCTTTGTAATTTTTGCTCATGATAGTAAGTTTATTTCCATTTTATCCGTTTTTGTGATGAAGACATTAAGTTGGAAACTGAAACGTATTTCAAGTTACATTCTAGAATATTAAAATTCGAAGAAAATAAAACTGATTGTTTATTTCAATTTAGTTTTTAGAGGAGTACAAGATCTGGACCAAGAACTTGATGAGGATATTATTCCCGGAGGTGATGTGCAGCTGGGCGAATTTCCTTTCACAGCTGCAGTTTTCAATGGATTAAGAAAATTTTATACTTGTATGGGCATAATCATATCCGACAGAGTAGTCTTAACGGCGGGATATTGCGTTTCAATGTTAGATATTTTTTAATAATTTTACAAATAGGGTTTGCATATGACGCACGTTGAGTACTTAGCGCTATTTATTGACATATAAATTCAAACTGAATCTCCGGCATTTATATTTTACATTCGAATAATCGAAAAATTCGAAAAAAGAACATTTGTAAGTCTTGAAGATTTAATTTCCAAATGTGGTTCGAATTTCTTTGGTCTCGCTAGTAGTAAAAAAAAAAAAAAAAATGTTAAATGCGAAACTCGTCATTATCAATAAAATTAAACATTTTAAAAGAGGAATGTTTAATGACTCTTTCTTCTTTTAGAGGTCCGAAAATTGTAGAAAAGCATTATGTATCGGTTTTGGGCGGAGTCACCGACATGAGAGATCATCACGGAGACCAGTGGAGACATGCAGAATCAATTACTGGATCGCTTGATAAATATAATGACATGAGTACATTTGCTTTGATTAAGGTGAATCATTAACGGGAAAGAAGAAGGAATTCTTTGTGTGGAATATCAGTGGTTTGAAATTTTCAAGGGCTCCGCGGAAAATCAAGGAAAAAATAAAGGTTGAAACATGATTTAGGGTAATGTTCTCCTGCTCCCAAGAGGGAAATCGAGGCGCTTTAGCCGTACAATGGGAATGAATGTGCTAGTGAAAGCAGAAAGGAAAATTATGTACAATTTGGAAAATGTGCAAATCTTTTCACATAATTATTTTATTGGCATTTGAATAATTAATTATTGAATTAGAAGATTCAGCTCTTTAGTGGTGGCATATGAAAATTTCCTGGCAGACGCGAATCTCCGCATAAGTTTGCTAACTGAGAAAGATTTCTTTGTCGACAGCAGAGGGATGATGCAATTTTAAAGAAGAGAGGAGGGCCAGGGAAAATCATCAAATGTTAACATTTTAGACCGGTCGTTAGTCCTAAAATCGTAATTTCAATACTATTAAAAATATCCAAAATTTAAACTTTTGTTTTACTGTAGGTAAGCGCAGGATTCTACATAAATTACAGTTTAAGAACCATAAGCTTTAACAGGCGCGACTATTTTTCAAGCTACAACTGCACTGCATTAACCTGGCTCTTTCACGACAGCTTCAATCGAATTACCCTGAAGAGCCTTGTGCAAAAGCAATACCAGGTTTCTGTGCTCAACCGGAGCTCGTGCAGAGAAATGTATTCCAACAATCCGGGGCTGTTAGATTTGGGCTCGATAAAATACGTATGCTTAATTTTCGATAAATCAAACGCAAGGCAACAAGAATGCGCTGTAGGTATACTCAGAGGAAGAAGTCTGCTTTAGATTATTGTTTTCAAATCTTTATATTTTATTGCTTCCGCCGCGATCGAAAAACCGCCCGCTCCTGCGGGCTTTAAGCTCCTTGTGAAGATCCAGCACTCGCTTTTAACATCCGAAACTTTGCTTCGTTATCATTTATTGTTTTAAATTCATACCCCACGAGGGTGTCGTCCGAAATAACGAGAAATTCCTTTTTTATTGGTACAGGGCATTGATGGCAGTGCCGTTTTCTGCGAGGAACACTCTTTATTGCCGATTGGAATTGCAGCCAGTCTTGTAGGTGGATCGATGTGCAACAGAATTCACGTTCCATATGTGTTTTATGATATCGGAGCGGTTGGCGAATGGATTCACGAAGAAAGATCGAAGTTAACGCAAGATTGATACAAGTGTTCTTTATTTCTTAATTCGTGAGAAATGTAGTTCTTGATTAATCAATCGTTTTTAATCCGAGTTCAGATCAAATAAAAAGTAACAAATGTTGCAAAAAATTTATATATATATATATATATATGCAACTGATGCAAACAAATCGAATGCGAATTAAGTCCATTCAGGATTTCGGTTTCTTTCTATTAAGCATCGTTTGCATCGATCAAATTTTTGAAATTATTTCTGTAAAGTATTTTTTGTTTATAAGAACATAGTTATCAAAAAAAAAAAAAAAAAAAAAAGGATTGTTGCCATTCACAAACATTAATATAAAAAAATCTAATAAAATTTATACTCGAGATCTGTGCCATATTTTGATGTATTTTGACAATAAAAAAAAAATAGACAAATCAATCCGTACAGCAGTAACAAAGTTTATTACACCCTAAAATTGTCACTTTTATCTATTGTGGTTTCGCATGTTCTTGATTTTGTTATAAGCGCCAGCAGACAGTTCTGTCGGTAAATAGATTCGCCGGTCCTGTCGCTCAGACCTCATTTTCAAATTCAATCCTAACGAATCATTTCTTGCTTCTAAACTCAGTTTTAAGGAAGCTCCTGCAGTCGAACTGCAGAAGAAAACGTACGCGGACTCTTTTATATGGAACTGTCACAAAAATTAAATGAACTGAAATTTCGTTGATTTTGAAATTTTTTTACTTTTAATTTAATATTTTGTTTTTAAATTATATTTTAAAAAAAAAAAATTATAAAACATTTAAAAATATTTTTAGCAAAAGCACATAATTAATAAATAAACGTAAAAAAAAAAAAAATATTAAATATTCACAAAATATAAAAAAAAAACTCAACTAGGATACTAAAATTTCGCATCCATATATGTGTTCCTCCAAAATGGACAAAGCGTTCCGACAAAGAATTTACAACGAAACCTAACATTTCTTCTTTCTTTTTTGGGGGGGCGGACAGGTTGGTGTGGGAGGCTTAGGTGGGCATGGGGGGCAAGGATTTGGAGGCGGGGGTGGGCAGCATTTTGGCTTCCTTGGCTTTGGACACCTGGATTTTGATTTGGAGCACTTGCGCCTCGACCTAGGTCGCTTCGATTTGGGACACTTTTTGGCTTGCCTGTGTAGTTTCTGAGCTCTGCGTGCCGCATCGAAAAAAGGCTGCTTTTCGCTTCGAGACATGCACTTCCATTTGTCAACAGCATAGCGCAGCACAACAGTTTTCTTGCAGCCTTTGAATTTTTTCCACACGCACTGTTCAGGGAAATAACATTATCAATAATAATAATAATGAGAAATTGAAAAAAAAAAAAAAAATTCGTGAGGTTGATCGCATTATGGAATCCGTTCCTTTTCAGGAACCTGATTAGTTTGATCTTTGCAATGATAAGAGATTGTATTATGTGAATGTGCGACACGTTAATAATTTTTCGGTCGTGAGAGAATATATATATATATATATATATTGAAAAGCAATGTATTTTTAGTTCGGGCCTAAAAATTAATATTTAAAGTTCGGGATTAAGTTTCAAGCACCGAGGTTTAATTTCATAAATGAACATAGTTTTTTTTATTGCTTTGTTTTACCTTAAGAAAATGGAAAAACGGGTTGATACTTGGAAGCCTTTTTCGCTTATTAGTTTTTCTACAAGCCATAGTCCTTCAGATCTCTTCGATTTAGTGTAATGCAAACGTTGTTTTTACTGAAAAATTTTGCGCAGCCAAAAGTCGTTATCTGAAATTTTAACGTAATTGTTGTTTAATCTGAAAAGTCTGAGCTAAAATTGTTCACGATTTTTTTCTCTGAGCTTTTTGTCTGTTTTCGACTATTTTAATTTGAATTCGATTGGTTTCGGAACTTCAGTTATCGAACGCTGTGTCAAAGCATTTTCGAATTTAGCTCGTTCACGTCCTCTTTTTGTGCTTTTTAGCCGGGGCTTTGCCTCCTTTCAGCGTGTCGCAAGGCTGGAGATTGCGATTTTTGCACCCCGGACGATCCCCAAACGAATTCGGGGCGAGAGCAAAAAAAAAAAAAGCCGATTTTCACCATGCATTTGAAGCTGATTGCTCACTCTTGTTGTTCCCGCACTTAACTGTGATTCACCGGGGACGTTAAGCTAACGCGCCGAAGTTTGATTTTGTGTGAAACGATCGGGAAAAGGCCTCGGTGCATGGCTTTTACGCAGAGGAGTGAAGAAGTTTTCTTCGGGCTCCGTTTTGCAGTTTTACAGTTTCGATCCGTTGCTGACCGAGTGATGGTGTGAAGAGTGAAGTCTGAACACAATGCGAAATTGTCCCCTTGGCAGGGAAGAGAAAAAAATGCATCCGTGAACGCTCTCGCAATCAGACAATGTGAGAATTCGCTCTTCGAAACTTCGCTTTTGCATTAATGCTGTGAGTCAGGATGAAAGTGCTGAAGAAGACCACTGTGATAAAGAGAGAGGAATAATGCAGCAAACCTGCAGCGGATGATGTCCTAGCATATTACATCTGAATTTCGTTTTATGGGGATGATTTAAATGATCGTTTAAGTGAAGGCAATGTGTTTTTCTCTTAATTTTTTTAAAAATTACATTTTGTTATTTTCACACAACACGCTTTCCGTGTGGATTGCACACTTAAATTAATGAATACATATCGTGTGAAGCATGCAGTGATAATTTTCGTTACCGACTTTTTCCATATTCCTTCAAATTTTGAACTCCGACGAAGGGCATCGGGCGTAGGTCACACCTCCCCATGTTGTTTCAGCTCCGTTTTTGGGTCCCGCAAACTTTTACCCCGTCCGATTTTGTGAGCTCTCCTTTCGGTCCGGCCCAGTTTTCAAAGTCCGGATTTTATTAAGCTCGCTGCACCTCGCATTCGCACTTCTTCCCATAATCTGTTTCTGAAAGAAAGTCCCGCGGAAATCGTCCATCATTTCCAATTCATCTGCCGGAGGAAGCGGCCGGAGAGAGAAAACCGGAAAGGAGCCCATTCTGAAACGTTAACTTTTTGGTGCATTCCGCACTCTCCTGCGATCTTTTCTTCCTCCGATCCGGGCGAATTATTTTTCCCTCCATATTTCATTTTATTCTGCCGAATTTCCCCTTTCCCGAAGCGTTTCTGCTCGGCGTAAAATGAGAGTTTGATATGTGCAATGAATCGCATGTCCGAGGAGCAGCCTCCTCGGAGTTTCCAGCTTTGCGGTGCCCGCCTTTCCCGGCCCAAGTGGATGGAGCTATTATGGCTGCGGATGCAGGAGGAATGAAAAGTAAAGAACCGGAAGCGGAGCTTTTCCAGTTTTGTTTTTCTCGCGTCCGAATTTTTCCGTTTCCCGGGGACGGGAGCCAAGTGCCATTGAAGCGAGTTAACTCTCCTTTATCCTTCGACTCTCCGGCTTGCTCCTCTCGTTCCTTTTATTTTCTTTTGAGGGTGCGAGCTTTTGGATTATCCACTTGAGGGAACAAACTGCTCGACCGAAGACGGGGTTCAACTTTGAACGCGCTACGGAAACTTGATGGCAAATAATTTAATCTTCGGCGCGACAATGCGCCGGCATGGGGATCCCTTACCGTAAGACAAGGAAAGTCGATTTTAACTAAAGCATTTAGCGTGAATCTTAAGAAATGAGGCAAAATCGAGGAAAACTTTACAATTGCTAATGCCGTTAAACTGCAATGCAATTTGAGTTTAACAAGATTCAGTCCTCATCAAAATACTAAGGAGATTTCATTCATATTGGTTAAAAGATTGAATTATTAGTTCCATTAACTTCACGTTAGAACACATCAAATCTAACTTCTGCGGATTGGATTAAATTGCTTATAAAGGGTAAGAGAATAGACAAGAAATCATTTTGTAAAACGTGGTGAATAATGACGCTAAGAAAGACTTTCTAATCCAAAATAAATGGTGAAACTTCTTGGGAAGGAAGAAACTGGTAACGGGCCTTGGCCCTAATCCGTAAAGTCGATTCCGGAACATGAACTGAGGATTACAGACTCAGCTTTGTCCAGATATATTAACAGAAGCTTTCTTTCAGCTTGTTTACAGCGGTTAATTCAAGGCAGCGATTACTGTTCTCATATGCTCACACTTAACGTTTAATTTAAATTCCGGAACATTTCAAAACTGAATATAACTAACTTCTCCCCACTCTGCAAAAGAAACCGAAAAGCAAAGTATAAAAATTACAGTTGGAATCTAATAATATATATATAACAAATTAAATTGGTTCATTTGCTGTTCCAGTCTTCTTAGCCCGCCGGATCTGTTTCTCACGTTCTTTAAATGTTAACTATCGTTAAAATGCGAATATAGATAATTTTAATGCTTTCTCATATATTTCTAACCCAACATTTGTTTTCGCCTTAGGACAATTTATTCATCCTAACGGGATGAATGATTCTTAGATAAAACTCCAGTTTTATTATCCAATGAAATATACATCTTAAGCTTTATAAATAAATCAGCTATGAATAATGGTGCAAAGGCTTAGAGCCATGAATAGCCTCGAAGAAAACTACTGGACGCAATCATTTCTCATGTAATAATATCCTTTATTGCTCAATATTCCTTAGTATTTTCACATTCATTCCGTATCTAACTCTTTTAATAGAGTGGTGTGTGATATATTTTTATTGCTAAAAAAAAAAAAAAAAAAATTGAATTCTTATATTTGAAACTGATAAATGGTTTGTCCACGCGTTATTCTTTCCACACACAGTCTATAAGGGTGATTTATTTCAAGTAGTTATTCATTATCTGAAGAATATTCGTGAGCTATTTTAGAATTCCAAATGGAGCACTCCTGTCTGAATAATTAATTGCCTCATTTACATCCAATAATTTCCTAAGTAAACTAATGGAACGAATGAAAACTTTCTAGTTTTTGCTGTGCACGAGGTTTATTACCCCAAAGAAGAAAAGGATTATTTGAACCAGAAGTGGACCCTTCTCGAGGCTGCCAACCTCAGCTTTAGAATCAAATCTGGAAAGTTTTTTTACGCAGTCTCGCTGTTAAATGTTACTTATGAAAAGGAGAGCATTTTTGTAAGTACCAAATTAAAATAATTCATAAAAAGTAAAATGTTGCGAGACGTAAAGAATTTTGTTTTGATTGCGACCCGTATTATCACAAGGGTAAAATCCTACTTCATAAATCGGAACGTTGAAAGGGGTTGCTGGTACTGAAACTGACCTCCTCCGGGGTAAGTGGTCGTGTATAACTTGAATGCAAATCCGAAAAGGGTCGGGGTGGAAGGAGGAATGCATTAAAAAAAAAAAAAAAAAATTTAAAGATGTCATCCTGAAGAAGCGGTAAAAAAAAAAAAAAAAATTTCTTGAGAATTATTGTTCGGTCTATGACAAATGCTTGATTCGTCTGCGATGAAAGGCCAATTTGTTGGGAAGACCCCCTGGGAAAAAGACGCGAAAGGGTTGAGCCCCCGGGGTGTTAGGGGATGGTTTTAACCGTCAGGTCACATTACTGAACAAGGTGAAATATTTTACTTCTAACGCCTGCGTTTTCTAATGATGATTTTCAGCGCTTAATTAGTGCTTATTAGATTCAGTCGTATCATTTTGCGATCGGGCAGAGGTTCGAAGCGATCTACGTGAGAAACAACATTTGGAATTTTCAGTTTTTTTAAAAAAAAAATTGAAATTTATTAATTCCCCGACTTAAGCAGCGGGACAGCATTCAGTGAAAAATAATTTTTGCGTGGCCAAAGGGAAAAAGGGAAAAATTGCAAGCTCACACTTCGTTGCGTTCTGCGGAAGATAAGTAAAATTTTTCGGATCAGGGCTCGTCAAACTTTTCACGCAATCAATATCGGGAATTTAAGCATAAATGAAATCTATTCCAAATATTTCTTCAGCAGTTCCCTTTCTGCTTCGGCTGAGAGTTGGAAATTTTGCAGTGCGAAAATGTCTGGCGCCGAATGCGAAGCTGCTGAATGAGATTGGATATTTCCAGCTGGATTTTCCGAGTTGCGGTGATGGTCTGAGAGAGGGAAAGTGCAGATCGAGATGATAACTTTTAATTATTTCCTTTCTGAGATGTAATATTCTAATAAAAAAAAAAAAAAAAAATAACTTGCTTATATCCCCATAAGGATGGGAAAGGTAAAAAAAGGGAAAATATATATCAAATTTCAAAATCATATTTTTTTTTTTTTTTTTTTTTTTTTTTTATTTTTGTCATTCGTAGGTAATTATTTGAATTGAAAATCGCGTATTGGAAAATTAAAATTTGGAATATCTAATCTGATTGTAAATGAGTCTTGAGGAAAAAAAAAAAAAATATTTCGGGACGGGAAAATAAATAAATTCAAGCAATCTTTGTGCAAGGAGCGCCGAGAAAAATGGAAAATGGTAAAGCAAAATGTTTATTGGCAAAGAAAATCCATGTATTATCCAATTTCTGACCGATTGTCGATTAAGAAGGCTCTGAAAATATAGCGGGCGACCTGCCTTTCATATTGATGTAATATTTTATTTTTTCAAAGTCGAAAACTGATTATCCCATATTAATAATAACTCTTTAAATTTATTGGATGATTTCGATCATGTATTAAACGGGTTGATTTCTTTTGGGCCAGAATATAAGGAAAAAATTAAATTCTTTCGGTTAGTTTGCTCTTTCCAAGGGCAGGATTACCCCTCGATCTGTTTCAGAAGAATAATGTCACGTCGATAAATAACTGGCTATGTAATATTGAAAAAAAGGAATGAGTTTCATAAAATGTAAAAATTCACCGAATGGTATAAATTTATGCATGAAAATGTCCCTTTTATTTATTACAGAAATAGTGGCCGGTTAATATTCTTAAAATACCTAACAATTTTTGGATCTTATCCTTTGGAACTTATGTTTATCGCATGTGTATACTAAATTTCCTGCACTGGTTCAATCACTGTTTTGATGCATTTATTAATTTAATAATTTTCCGCCGTAAAAATAGCAAAACAGTTTATGAAGTGTTCTTATAAGCATCACGTGCAGAACAGTCAGTCGCATCGGTTATACAATGTGACTTTGAGGATATTTTCTTGAGGCAGATTTTCGAATTTAATAAATAGGAAGTCGAGAATGTGCATCTCATTCGTTTTTCGTGTTTTACCTTGTCTCAGATTAAAAAGCAGTTGGATACCGGTATAATATGCTTTAAAGCGTATATTTTACTTTCTGGAATTGATGAGTACTCTGGAAAGGGATGAATGGGGAAGGGGGAGGAGGGAAAGAATTAGAATCTCTGGTACATTACTCAAAGGGCTTGTCACTTAGGCGTATCTTCGAAGATTTATTTCCCGTGTCTCTTTTAAAAATACATAACTTCTGAAAAAGTATGAATCCCGTTACCATTCTATCCGTTTAATTTGTTCTTAACCGCAGAAAAAGGAGAAAGGAAAAAAAGATGAGAACTTGAAAAAGTATAAGGAGGAAAATAATCAGGGTAAATGAGAAAACTTTGGGGATAAAAGAAAGCTCCTTTCTTGTTCCATTTGGTTGCTTTTGAGTCTTCTAACACGATTTACCAAATATTTATTTCTGTAAAAATATCGAAATTGCTTTTTTTTTTTTTTTGTTTACTGATATTATTTCCAGGTTTTTTTTTTTTCACCAAACAGAAACGACGAGAAGGAATCAATCACCTCTCCCGAAAATGCACAAAATTTCGGCATAGTCTTAAAAACTCATGCACCTTATCCTCCGGTTAGTTGTTACGATACTTCGATACATCCGCGATGATGATGATGACGGTTTAATCCAGGAGGAACGCGCTAGCAGCAGAAACGATTTCCTTATAAACCGGTTGCCGGCATCAATGCTAAGTTTGACTTTGCATTCAATGAGGGAAAATAGCTCTTTTTTGGCGTAAAAAAAACCGAGAGGGCGAAACAATAGATGTTTCAAAAAAAGGGATGGTTAAACGCGGTCGAGGGTAGGAGCAGGGTTTGCTTTAAACGATAATAAAGTTATTTGAACAAACGTCGGAAATTTTTAACAAAAAAAAAAAAAAAAAATTATTTATTACATCTGTAAAGTATTCCTCGTTTCAAAGTGAACTAGGTAATCGACATGACAAACTGACGAACATCTGACATGAATAACACGCTGGGATTTTAATTGGGGCGTACAGGGTGTCCTCAAGCATCCACTTTTAATGGGCAACATTTCTGAGTCGATTCCTTCGCTGTTACTCGGTAACAATCATCCGAATCACCTAAGGGGCAGGTACGTTTGATTTTATTTCAACTCTTTCTTCAATTATTTATTTAATTATAGACAAGGGATTTTTATTTTATTTTATTTTTTTAAAGCGTTTTAAGACAGTGGGAATTTTTAACATCTAAAAGTGAACCCGGATAAAGCAGCGGTTTTCGTAAAAAAAAAAAAAAAAAAAAAAAAAAAAAAAAAAAAAAAAAAAAAAAAAAAAATTATTATACGCAATGCTACCGCATTGGTTATCACGAAAAAATCCGTGCAGATTATCTAGTTAATCCCTCTGATCTTTTGCAGGAAAGTAGTCACCGTTTTACTGCTAAACCTCCTGTCGCAGCTCTAACGTCATACGGCGCTGTTCATTGTTTCACGTTGATGGAAACTAAAATAAAACGTCATTATTACTTGTAATAATTTGTTGCGGGTAAAGAAACAAATTTGAAATATTTCGAGACAACGAAAGGGTTGGTCAGATCATCGTTTAGATAATCGTCAAATGTATTCTTTCCGTACATTATCGGGGACTTATCAAATCTTATAATCATAAGTTTTGAATCTGAGGTTTAATTCCCTTTTCTCTGTGACATTTTGAAAGCTTTTCGTAAACGGCAGACTCCTTAATTGTATGCGCTCAGCAATTACAATTCACGGCGTAGTTACATTCACGTGATAGGAAATAGCGTTGTTTTGCAGGAAGGTAAATTTCGAATATATTTAATCTGCGTTTTGGAACCGATTTCGGGAAAATATTTTCCTCGTGCTATTAAACATGAAAAGAAACCGACGCTAAAGGAAGTTGCATCACGTAAAGGGAAGTTTTGCCGTTGTTTTATGGGAGATTTCAACTTTTTGGCACAATTAAGATGCGGCTAATGATCCATGAACGATCATATTCGGGAGCAGATAAGAAAGCCAAGATAAGGTTAATTAGCCAAGAATGAAAGTTAATGAAGCCGTCAAACCTTTGCGAAGGGAATTTTCCACATTCTTTGTTGCCGAATTGTAAGTATCTGGAACAGAAAAATCGGGAAAGGTTCCTTTGTGGCGGAAACAGGTAAGAATTTGCGCGCCGGAAGAAAAACAATAGTGAAAAGGTGTGTCCGCGCTGACCGACCGCACGTCGGATATCTGCCGTTTAAGCAAGATGACGGTACCACTTGCGGATATATGCGCAAACAATTGTGGCAACCTGATTCCAGCAGCGGATCCTGAAAAGGGAGATAAGCAAATGCCTTGCTTCGGGACTGGCAACGTGCGCAATACTCTGATGGTGCCTTTCAACTTATGGACAGTTTTACCTTTTAACTTTCAAATATTTTCTCACCAGTTTTCCATTAAATGGGCTTTACGATCGTGGATGAGATAAAATAACGATTAAATCGGCAATTAATGTCAAACAAGAATAATTCTTAAAAATTTTTTTTCATACCTAAAATAATTTATTTTCTTCCGCTATTTTTTTTTGCATCTTGATCATATAAAATAATATTGTATTTTTGTTCTTGTCAAATATTTTTCGCTTATAACTCGAATATTCTGGGTTAAGGCGTACTATAAATTTTGCTGCACAATTGCGTGTCCTTTGTTTATAGGTTTAAATTCATAGGTTGTATGCGTTATACATATATATATATAACCGATATATTATGGTCTATATTTAAATCTTTTTTTTTAATTCTATATATTATTTTCCCATACAATTTAAATTAATATTTAATTCATCACAATTGCCGGAATAAATTTTTTATTTTATTGGTAGATGTTACGATAGTAAGTCAGGTCAGTCGTTAATAGGTAGCCAAATATGTATGTCTAATTTTCGTATAAAGTGAGATAGAGTATAAATTGTAGGATTAATAAGATTTTCATAATGTAAAAAGGGATATTAGCCCTCGTGATTATCTAAGGAAAAATTCAATTTCTGTCTACGCAAAAGAGGAAATTATGTTTTAAATGAGCGTTTATGAAAATATTTTGAAGAGGTTAATTGCCGTGGAAACTGCAAAATTAATAAAATTAAGTTTTCCGTAAAATTTCCTTGCTTGACGAGGCTGCAACATCTGCAATAGTCTAATTCAGCTTAAAGTAAATTGGTACATGACAATACGGCCCGATAGTTATGAGATGCTCCTTCTACAAAGCAAAAATTAACATATCGTTAATGCGGTGTTAAGAAAAGAAAAAAAAAATTGATCTTAACCATTTTTGTGTAACTTCAATCTCCGAATGTCTTTATTGTGTTAATAGAGGACCTTTTTCTACGTGACACGAATGAAATAATTTCTTACCAGACATCTTATTTAAATATTTAATGCTTTATTTATTGCTTTTAAAACATACCGTACTCAAAAACCCATAAACAGCGTAGCTTGTAACTTTACGTGAGAGTCATAAATTTTCACTTTCAAAGACTTTCAATGAATGAGATTTTTAGTAGCTTCGCCTTTAACATTGCTAAGTGCTGCAAAGGAGAGAGAATTTGCCGAAGGAGAATTGTGTAAGGCAAACTCATTGACGAAGAACATCGGAAAGGTGAATATTTCGGCGTTTTCGAAAAGGATTTGCAACTTCAGCAATCCGCCATAATATCTAAAACAATAATAATATTACATAGGGGCTGAAAAATGTAGCTTTATGATTACTCAATAAGAAGTTGTTTAATGTATTGGCGGTGTTCATTTTTGCAATGTTGCTGCATCCGAATTCGATACATTTTATTTACGTTACCTTGTAAATGATATATATATATATATATTTTTTTTTTTTTTTTAGTGAAAAATGTTTTTAAGGCTGCGCAGTTTAAATTTTTCGATTACACTGATCGTAAACCTACGGTTGCTGCTTAAAACGAAGCATCTTGAGTGTAATGAGAGTTCCAGTCCGCCCCTGAAATGTATCATCACTCATATTTCTTGTCATTATTTTTTTTTTCCGTGCCAGACTCAATCTTATCTCCCAACTTCTCATTCTCCAACTTGTTATGGAGTTTGAAATCAACCCCAAGATGTATTTCCTTCTGTAATTTCGATTTTGAATTATTATTTAAGTTTCCATTGTAAGATATTTGATTTGTTCCCAATAAATTTGAAATGTGAGTCATTTCCAAATTTTTTTTCGCATGCTGTACTGGAGTACTAGAAACAAAATGGGTGTGAAGTTGTCGGCTTAATTGACTCACGAAAATTTAACAAAACATTGCGAGTGTGAAGCAGAATACAAGTAAAAGGATATGTGACCGAATGAAAATTCTGCAGATGCAATTTATTATAATTTTTCTGGTACAAGAAAAAAAATTTCAGATAAAAAAAAAACAATAGAAATTAAATATTTATCTGAGTCGAATATTTTTGTACAAAAAATTTTCAATTTTTTTGATGACCGACATGGTTTATAACTATCAAAGATGTAATTTATTAATTAAAAGGTTTAAAGTTTTTTCCATACCGAGGTTATTTAGTAAGTATTTATTGGCTACCTCCTGACCAACTCGATATTTTCACTTTAAAAGCCTTTAAATAGAAAATTTTAATTACAAACAACCATCTAACGGTATCAATATTAAAGTGTTTCGATATAATGTGGTCCTCAAATTGACTTGTGCTTATGCAGCAGAATATTGGTTTATATTTTATTCGTCAACTTTTCGTTATATAATCTGATTTTTCCCTTTTGTCATTAATTAATAATGATCACAAAATAAGATCAGAGCTATCCATAAGGAATTTAAGATTTAAACTTTAAACTAGAACTTCTTAAAAAATTTTTGCAAGAAATTATGATTTCAAAGGCGAATAAGAAAGTTCATATTTTAAATTAAATATGTACAGTTTGATAAATCCGTTGTTTTATGTATTTTTTCAAAGCGATAAAATTAATTTAAGGAATGATAAATAGAATGCAGCGTTTTTATAATATTTATCATACCTTACTCGAGACCAATCCGCAATTATAAATGTAATTTTTTAATATCAAACATATAATTTGAAGAAAGTTTATAATTTATAGTGGATTGGATTTAAGGGTACCCTAATATTCAATTTGGAAAAATTTAATATTTGAGAAAATGCTCTGAAAATATTAAATACATGCAAAATTTTTATGGATGCAATCATGTAGACGATTTCATGGAGAATTCTTATGATGTTCAAATTTTAACTAAAAACTGTTGAAGGATTATCTTGGATCGGGCTTTTTATTTTTATCTTTTCCATCAAAACTGAACTCCATCATTCCCAAACTACTTCTGCTTTCCCAAAGTAAATTTTCTTTTTTTTTTATGTGGAAATGGGTTTCTGATTCTTGTCGTCTGCTTTCTTTGCTCCGTTGATTTATGTTGACCGAATTTTGAGGAAGAAGTGAAAGGAATTTGGAATTCTGGTCAGAAAATTTGAAAACTTCCGTTTTGCCCTTTGTTCCAAAAATTTTTCCCCAATTTGTCATATTTCATTTGCCACTCTGAATCCGTAATTCGAAGAGAAACCCTAAAAAAAAAAATATTCATAAATATCTTTTTAGTTGAAATTACAGAGCGGCCACAATGAAAGGATGCCTCCTCTTTTCAAGCGGTTAAAATGCAATTTTAAAGCGAAATAATCTTTCGGGTAAGCTTCAATTTTTTGATTTTAATTTTTTTTTTCGATTTTTCCTTTGTTTTTTTTCCATTTTTAGACTAAGAATAAAAAAATATAAATAATTTTATGTACAAACTTTGAGGATGTAACACATCATCAGACGATCGAAATGACATTAAATTTCGCAAGTTCCAACTACATAGAAAGAAATTCAAATTCGTACTTATTCAACAATCTTCCGCTTGCTAAAGCTCTCGAAACTCGAAGCGATTTCGTTTCCGGCAGATAAATTCCTTTGTTTCCGATTTACCAGACGTTACATTTGATATTTTTACAGGAGAATGTAATTCGTTTTATCTAGGGGACATTGTCTACGTAGAAAATCCTGGAAGTCTTCCTCGATTCGCTCCTTTCAAATAATCCAGAAATCATTAAAGCTTTTGAAAGTTAAAAAAATTTTTTTTTTCGTTTTCGTTAAAAAAATTATCTGTTAATTTCTCTTTTGATCATAAAATTTGATCATTTTCTGTTCTTTCTCCGTTGAATTTCGTAAAACTTTTAACTGAAATCTGACTATTAATTTTTAATTTTCCCTTTTTTAAAAAAACTTTTTTGACGTTATCATTACTCCTATATCATTGTGTGCACAAGTTATACTTTCAATTACTTCTCTGATTCGCATGCCTAAGTGATCTGAATATTTAGGTGAACGTTATGCAAATTGGTGTCCTGTAACCGGACTGGATGATTATCGTATGATATGTTTATTTTTGACAGAGTGAATGAGTAATGAAACTTCATTAATTTCCTTAGCTGCTTCAATCTCCTAGTCGGATATTAGAACATTCGGTGTTATTGGATAAGTAATAGATTTTGCTTTATTATTCTAAAACTCTCGCACTGCAGCATTTCACGAATGTACGTCTTTAGTGCCATTCATAATAATGAAGTATTAAAAATAGCAGATTCTGATCATATCACGCCTTGTATCTTAAATTTGACGTTCACAATTCCTTTGGACTTATTCAATCATTTTATTTTTCTGTAAATTTTTATATTTTCTCAAAGGCAACGTTTCCAGTGAAAACCAATTATTAAATTATCCATTATCTGAAATTAAGTTAGTAAAGTCATAGAATTAAAGTCATATTAGTATTAATTAGTCCAAAATAAGAGAATAAAGTCACAGGGACAGAATAAATAATTAATAAAGTCATAGAATTAGAGTTATCTGCCTCCGACCGGGTTATCCATAAAACAAACAGGTTCTGAAGTTTTTTTTTTGTCATCGCGTGAGATTCATGTGGGACATGTCTAACTTTTCAAGGTTTTACCTGTAGAAAATCCATTCCGAAGTTTCTAAACAGCGAAGAATGGCTGTTTTCAGTATAGATCTTGTTAAATGGCGATAAGTAAGAATGAATGGTGTCAGGGCATAAGAACTTCATTAAACAATATCCCGGCAATTAGTGGCACATAAATTTTTTTCCTTTTTCAATTTTTCAATGGAAAATTCTGTCACTTTTCCTTGATGTGGGTCAAATTTCGTGTTGTTTGAAGGATTAAACTTAAAAGTCATGTATGGCGTGGTTAATTCATTGATAAACGCCGTAATTTTTTGAACAACCTCAAGATACATTATAACTTATCTTTGGGTCGTTTTTGCGACTATATTTATTTCACCTACTGCAGAGCAAGCGTGACGTTGGAAAAAAACGCAATTTTTTTTTTTTTTTTTTTAACCAGCATTGCAGTAATTGCCACTAGCATCGTTTTTCCCCCGTGTTTCACGAAAGATTCTGTGGAAAACCTCGGCTGTAAAGGTTTTTGGTATAGGGTAAAAAATTAATTTTTTAAATAGCAAGTTAAACGAATTTGCAACAAATTGTTTTGTCGTTGATTCACATGTTATTGACAGCAGCCGAAAATATACAGAAAAGAGAAATATTCGGAGCGCAGGAACGTTCTTAGTGAAATTTTAGCGGGGTTTTTATTTAACTGAACGTTGAATTTGATGTAACTCGTTAGTTTTAATGGTTCCATCTTTCTCCTAGGTCGAAGATTCAGTGTCTCAATTTAATTTAGAAAACAAACGCTTCTATACCCCCAATGGGAAGGTATAAGTTGTACGACGGAGCACGGGGTATGATATAAAAAAGTTACGATGACGGTAGACCCTGGACCAATGGACATATACAAACGTGTAATTTGAACGACCTCTAAATGCCCGACGAGATGGGTTATTAATAAAGATATTTATGAGGAGTGGAATACGCAGAACAGGTTGTCAGACAATTTTATTAGTTGAATATTTGAGTTCCCCATGAAGGAAAAGCGATTTTGGATGAAAAAAGTTATGACGGACTTCGCGCATTTACGGTTTCATTTAATTCATAATCAAAAGATTGATTGATTGAGTATTTCAACAATTGGAAGGATTCTGCGAGCAATGGATTCAGTTATTGCCAATTGAAATGAAATCTTGTGGAAGGAACTTAACCAATGTATTGCATCCTGCCTACATGGGCGGGTGAATATTTGTTGATTTTACAATCCGAAGCGAAAATTAAATTCAAAATTAATGAGAATCTCGACAAATGACACCCTTGCATTTCATTTGATATCTTATTTGGAAAAATATTTTCAGGGAACAGCATTCCCTAGTAGCTTTTAACGAACCATCTTCTGCCTGTGTGCGTATAAAACAAATCCAAATTTGAATAAAATTGGTTCTCGCATTTCGTTATAATAAACAATATACTGAAACGAGATACAGTGTTGTTTTACAGAAATGGAAGAAAGGATTCGGCAAACTTTTTTATATAGTGAGACATAAGATCCCCATCGATCAATCCTCTACAAATTGCATTATGGCATTTTACATCCTGCATCAGGGAGAATGATGTAGTTTCGGAGGTTCCTATATGATTTAAAAAAGCTTTTTGAGGGACAAGCTCAATCTAAAAAAACGGAGAATATTTTTTTAAATTGTTCATTATTTGTTTTTTCAAGATCAGTATAGTTAAACTGTTTATAGCCGGTTTCAAATATTCTCATATTAATACCACGTTTTCTGTAGCTTAATGTCATTTATTTGTTTTCCATTCCTGAATTTCAAACAGGACTAAAGTATATTGTATTTTTGAAAATAGGTTCGCACTAATGGTTGCATTTATAACTAACAGGACATTCATAAGCACCTATCGTATAAATTTTTAATGAAAAAAACTTAATTTTTTAATGCTTTCAATCTATTAAGTTGATCTACATTTACAATATATATATATATCAGAATTAACAAATGTTCTATTATATCATATACATTATATAACGGAAAAGTACCTCTAATATTATGAAAGTGTAGATTTTATATTCGCATAGAGTATATTTTTTATATCTTGTTTATCGATGTGTTTTTTGACTTTGTTTCACGCAGATTTATACTAAAATTTTTATTACTTCATCGTCTGTATGTTAAGGTAATAAAGGTGATCATTGAGTTCTCGGGAATATTTTATCCACATTATTAACTGAGTATCAGTTATCTGCTTGTTTTGGATCCGGTCCTTTTTGGTCTTTGAACATCACTTCTCCATTCTTCGAAGCTCCATCAACTAGCGGGAAGCCAATATTTTGGTCTACCAATTGTGTTTCATGGCATATTAAAATATTATTAATACCCATAACACCTTTGTTATTTATGTTTATATTTGCCTTTTTCCTTTGATGAAGGAAACAGACTTTTTTTTATTTTTTTTTGCGTCTGTTTTATTTCGGAATTTTTATTTCAAAAAGTTTACGGTACTTTTTTTTTTACAGCATATGTGATTAATTTTTTTGTCTGCATCATTAAAAATACCACGTTAATGATTTTAAACTTCATGCAGTCTCATTATTTATCAGTGTGTTAGTAACTTATATTAAAAAGGACCTGAAGGAAAAAATATAACGTTAGGTTTGTTTCAGTAACTATTGAACCGAAGAACTAATTGCTGGTTAATTTAGAAACATTAAACTCACATTGCTGTAATTGGCAGGAAAAACAATAAACGTATTTAGCTTAATAATTGTTACAGATATTGAAATTGTCTTATAAAAGATTATTCTCAAGTTCAAATTTGGCTATTAAAGCTATTGGAGAAAAATAAAATCTTAATGGGAAATCAATCAATCCAAATACATTCAAACGGATGTTTTAATAAGTGATTACTTTTTTCAACATTTTTAAAAAGTTTTAACACATTTGTATAAGTAATAAAAAATTTCTCGATGATGAGGAATTTCAGGAGAGGGCAGGAAAGTTAAAAAATAATTTTAAACTATCAAATTATCATAAAATTAGTGAGAAAAATTGTATTTACTCTGATAGTTCAATAGCCACGGCTATCCTTTATACCTTCATTACATTATGTCCTCAACAGCTAGTAAATTGTAGTATTTCATTGTATAACATGCCCGTGGTCGAGCTCTTAACAGAATGAATATCATTTATGTTTTTAACGCTCTTGGACAAAACAGAGTTTTCAAGAACTTCTCTTTTTAAATAAGTCATTCGAGCCTTCGGTTGAAAATTTCAAGTTCAGTGCAGGATTAATAAATAAAAAGGAGAAAAGGCAGTAATAAAAGGATTAAAAAAATTGTAACAAAATTAACAAGTAAATATTCAGCATTCAGTACAAAAGTGGTATTTTAATGCATACAATTTAAATATCCAACAATATGAATTAACATTCATTGATATTTCATTTTATTTTTATTGAATGAAATGAATCTGTATAACCAATGTAATTTTAATTAAGTTAATTAGTGAAGGCCAACTTTGTAATTATATTTGACCGAGATTAGAGCTTTAACTAACTTACAACTTAGATTTAATGTTACAACATACAGATTCAATTGTAATTTTTTTATTCACCTCCTTTTTTATTACTTCATCCATACAGATTTGATATTTTCTGTCGGCAACGATAATTAACATAATGCAGTGATTTACGAAATGGATTTTTGACAGATATGATGCATTAAATGCAGTTCACATGTAACGTTAATGTCTATAGGCCGATAATTATGAAAAGTTTTGTTGATTATGATTGTTACACAAATGGTTGTGAAACGGTATTCTGCGTAATTATGAGCCAGAAAGTCTAATTTTTTTACACGGGATGCTGTAGCGATCGCTGTGTGCTGTAACTTTTTTCTGAAACTTGTCGTTGAAAAGAAATAAAAAAATTAAAATATAGGAAAGAAACTGTGAAGAAAAAAAAATCAGACTTTAATACATTAAAAACTGATAAAAAAAAAAAAGAAAATGGCGCAAAGAGTGCTTTTAACAACATGCTTAGCATAAATTATCAGCAAAAATTTCCTCAATAACTCAGCAATAAGCTCATAAAATTACGTTTTACTTTAAAAATTTTCAAAACTCGACCTTTTCATTTTATCAACTTCAAAATGTATTCCTTTTTTTTTCTCTATAAATATTAAACATGTTATTATTAACGGAGATAAGCATGAAATTTATATTCAATATTGGCTTATCCAATCCGTAATATCAATATTCAAAACTTAGTAGATTAGTTTGCTTTTCTGCATCTGTTTCATTGTGTTCTAACATTTGCCATTGGTATAGGTTTGTGAGATTAGCGACTGAGTAAAATATTGGTATCAGATTAACAAATTTTGAAAGCATCGTCAAAACGATTATCAAGAATCATGGATTGCGGACGAGGCATTTATTTAAATTGTGTACATCAAGAAGTTTCCAGGGATGTTTTATTTAGTAGAGGTTAAGCCGATAGGGGCAGCGCAAAAGGGCGAGGCATCAAAGCCGAGTTGACTCAGGCAAAAGATAAACAGGCATGTCCGATGACAAACATCTAAAATATTAATATCGTATGCAAAAGTTACATGGAAATTGTTGTCATCCATTTTTTTTAATTTTACAGTGTGCGATGACGGCGTTCGGGAGCCGAACAGATGAGGAAGCACAGTAATAACGGACGAGTTTGACGTGCGATTCATCAGAAGAACGAAAATCCTATTTTCAGGTAGTCTGAATTTCCGCAGACCGCCTACAGCTTTAGCAAGGGTTAAGAAACGACTTCAGAAAAGGGGCATCCTGAATCTGGCTCAGGATTCCACATCATGTTAACAACCCGTGTTTTTTTAATTGCACGTTGCCGTGTAAAACTTTTAGTGCCTTTGACCCGCGATAGCGGTATTGGAAGTCCAACAGCATTGCTGTTTTCTCAGATTTTTAAAATTGCTTTTCCTTAGACAGAAAACTTTCCTCATTGTTCACGTGCAACGGTCTCCTCTTTTTCTCTTCTTCACCGGCAATGGGTTAAACTGCGACTTTTACATAAGTGGAAAAGAAATTGATCATCGACACATCATATTTCCCCGGTTTTTCGTCTCGGGCTTATTTATGCCGAACGGTGCAACATTAAATTGTAAATCTTGCAATCTCAGTCATGTCTTTCCCTTAAAATGTTGATACGTTGAGTGCAGGCGAATCCGCGTTAGACATTGTCGAGTGCTGAGTGACTTCCTAATTAATTATTCGCCTAGTTGAAATTCTTCATTTCCAAAAAATTAAAAAAACCGATTTTTTGGATACGTTTAAATAATGGTATGTTACGTTATCAATATTAAAATTCTCCTAATTTTATTTAACGTCGATATTTTACTTTTAATTCACCTTTTGTGTTAACTGAATTAAAAGTGAAATATATATATATATATATATATTTTTTCGTTTTCTGTTGTAAATTCAAGTCCCTAGATATGAAGAATCCTGTTTATTTTAAAAAAAATCGATTTGTTATTTGTGTAAGTCCGGAAAATTTATCCATAAGCTGTTCAGAAATGCAAATGACTCATTTTTGGGGGCAAAAAGCACGCTTAAAACTGGAGGGCGGGAGGGAGGCGATGAGGAAGGTTTGGTGACAAAAATGCCTGGTGAAAATGTAAAACATTAAGAGGCACAATCCCGTTTTTAATTAAATTCTTATGCATTGATAGGAACATCAATTTTAAGTAATTCAGCTTTTAAAAATAATGGAGAAAAGGCGAAAAAGAAAATGGAGAGACCCTGATTGGAAGGTTGAAAAAGTTCCAATCAATAGTTTAATCTTGTATTTGGCTTTTTAATGTTATCCCCGAGTTAGAAGTCTTCAGTTATCTTTAATTATCGCTTTTTTGTCTTTCTCAACTTCTTCAAGTGGACTTCGGAAAATCCAGTTTTGATTTCTTTTCCTATCTTTTTTTTTTTTTTTCGGTGCCTCTCCCCGTTTCATCCCCTTCTCCTTAATAAGTTTTCCTAACCTTCATTATTACGAAAACTATCCAAGTTCCGCTTTCGACCTTTTTCCCAGCCCCTCC